>JAOTAX010144237.1:0-16267 GCA_025629825.1 Erythroxylum guanchezii | reverse complement strand
AATCCCTGTGGACACGACTCGGTTCTTACCGATTTATTACTCACTTCGACAACCGTGCACTTGCGGTTCACGAACACTAGATGGTGTTTCAATGGCTTATTTTTAATCCTAGAAAATCCCCAAAATAAACCGTGATTGATTGCTCAGCACATGAGCTAAATGGCAAAGCTTTTTGTGTCTTGTAAGACAGATGAAGATAATCGGCTTGGAGGAAGACAAAGGAGAAAAGGAAAAAGCTGAAAACCGTGGGAGAGAAGAGAAGGAAACGGTAGCAGCTAGGAGTCTCTCCAAAAATCTAAAAATACTCTTGCCTTTTGGATAAATTAGGGTTAACAAAAATGTTCTTTAATTTTCTAAAATGCCCTTGTGTATATAAAGCCAAAAACAAAGTAAAAAGGGTAACTTAGTTATAGGGCTTTAAACACATCTTTATGTTCATTTCATAGACAGCTCATGTTTTTACTTGGCCATGTTAATTTTCATTTAAAAAGCAACTTTTCCATTTATCTTATGTTTCAAAATAATTTAAACATTTGACTGCCATATAACTATACCATATAATTGTATGCATTATTTTGTTGAGCAGTAAATTTTTATGACATGTCATACATATCAAACAAATTTATCTAGGATTAAATTTGTTATCTAATAACATTTATTCTAATACCATATGATGACCAAAAATAATTGTAACACTTATAATTAATTTTATTGTTATATTCATATCTCCATGTGATATACTAGAATAATTTCCCTTTTCTAATCAAATCTTTTCTAGTGTGATCCATTAGGATCTATGTGATGTTGACAATATAATTAAAACCCCTTTTAATTCTATACATCATAAGCGGTTTCTAGCAAAATACATTATAATTACTCAAATGACAAAGATGATAAGTATCGTACACAAATCATGATTCCGAAGCAATAATTGCCCGTGTCAATTCTCTTGTCTCATAATAGCCTGAATAAATGGAATATTAGGATATGTCATTCCTGCCAATTTATTCTTTCTTGATCATATTGCATGCATACAATATTACTTTATCAAGGGCCCATTGACATTATCGCTCATATCATATATGATGGACAACAGTATTCTTGATAAACATTTATCGTCTATATAAGCTACACATACTGTGGCATTATCTGTATAGCTACCTGTTCTGGTTAGCGTTGGATAATGCCAACAAATACACATTTCTCATGTGAGAAAATGAACATCTTATAGCATAGAATTCAAGACACATATGAAACATTAATCACATAAACATAATCCTAATAATGTTTCATTTAGGGTCTGTTGAATGCCATAATCTCCATTATGTATCTGTGTGACTAAACCGATAACTCCTTATCGAATGGATTGTAGAACATCACCATCTTTTAATCCACACACTAATCTTTTAGTGGTCAATTAATATTCCATGTTAATTACCAATATTAGCGACATTTCAAAGTAATCATTATTTTCCATTACAAAGTTCTACAATCCAAGTCCTCAACTTGAATAATCTATAAATAATGAAAACTCATGCAAAATGATATAAACCATCCAATTCATGAACATAACTGCTAGAATACAGCTAGAACATAACTGCTAGAATACAACTATCTAATGATTGGCTTCTAGATCATAACACTAACAATTCCATCTTAAGATGCAACTAATGTAAGGCCCTAAATTGTATCCTAGTTGGAATGCCACATTTCATGAAAGTATATGAATGAAAGGTGTTAAAAATTATGAGATGATTGAGAATTGCATATGACTTGAATTTTGATTTAATGGATCATACTTAGTGAATTGGAATTAATTGATACCATTAGAGAATTAAGGTATTAAAATATACATTTGGGTTAGGAAAATTGTCAAATGGCAAGATAAGTTAGTACATGAAATTTGGAATGACTAAGCCTATGAGTTAGTGACATTTGGCATAGTTGATGTATTGACAAATGACATAGTTAGTAAATTGACAAGTGTTAGCAATAAGTGAGAGACAAATGACCTAATATCTTGTTGACAATTGGCAGTTCCAATATGAGACAAATGAAGGACATGTATAGTGACACATGTTGTTACAATTTCATGACACCTAGCAATGGATGAGGCAAGTTTCTGTTGGAGTCTTTTTTGTTTTGCTCATTATTCACTATCTTACAATCCCTTCACCGAAACTCTCTCATTTCCTCTCAACTTCTGGAGTTTTTGGGATCATTTTCTTTTGGAATTCTTATTTTAGAAGTGCTTTGGTTACATAAGGGATAGTTTGATTGGTTCTTTGAAGAAGGAACTTGAAGGTAATTAGGTAAGGGATTACTAAATTTGATAGCAAGTTTTATGACAATTGAATTGGCATGAAATATGTGTTAAGATAGTGATAAATTAATGCTGGAAAAATGATCCTTGTATGATAACTTCTGGTTTGGTTTTGATGTGTGGAAGATATTGATTTGTAAGTTACTCAATGAATAACTTTTGAATTGGTTTGGACTTGAATTTGATGAGGTATTGAAGCCTGAATAAGGTATAATTGAAGTGAAATTGATGGTCTTTGGCGAAGGTGCGTCGAATGGAAGGGAAGAAGTCAAGTTTTGGAAACAAATTGGAGATTGTGGGTGAGTGAACCTTCGGTTCACTCATCCCATGATCGTAGGATTTATAAGGCTTATTCCCACGGTTGTTAGAAGTATCTAGGAACGAGAAAAGATTCGTTTTGGGCAATTGTTGGACCATATAAGGTTAAGGTACTTTATAATGGTTTAATTGGACTTAATTAAGGTGTAAAATGAACCTAGTTTGATGTGGAATAAGGTCATTAAAGGTTGAATAAGATTTGGATTTTTAATTGAAGTAATAACTTAAAGAAGGTGTTATTAGATAGCAAAGTATCTAATTTTGGAACTTATAAGTTGTTAAAGGAATGAAGTATACTTATGAACACAAATGTGTTTTAAATGATAAAAGTGATGTGATTGTTATATATATTTGAGAATTGGGAACTTATGTGAGTACATGTAAAATGTAATTACTTAATATATTCATTGGTGCATTATTACAAATGCTTATGCTTATAAGGCATGATAAGTTTGTTCAAGTGAGAATGAATGGGTTCAATTTGAGCATAAGAAAATGAATTCATACTTATGCATTATTTCACAATTATGTGATTTTGATATTGTGATAATTCCAGCCCATCAATTGTCCGAGGAGTTTGATGATTGGGATTGTATTGGATGTGTTTTCTAATTGTGTGAATATACATAATGTGTGATGACTCAATACATTTATTGATGTTTTAATGCATATGTTTGTATTTATAAGGTATGTTAAGTTTGATCAAATGAATAAGGTCATATGTTATGCGCCACATCATTTACATGAAATTTTGAAATGTTTTGTTTTAAAACTTTTAAGTCCTAGTTATGGGTAATTAAGCATGCCTAGAAGGGTCTGCCGCTGCTCCTGTAACCAGACACTAAGGTGTCTTCTGTACCAGACACTTCTATGTCTTCTGATTTTAGACACTTATGTGTCTTCTATTTCAGAGACTTAAGTCTCTTTTATTTCAGATACTAATCATGGTATTTTCTGTTCTAGTCCTATTACCCGCTTCTGTAAAAAGGATTAGCAGTCTAACTTATTTGGTATTCTGATACATGTTCAGTTTTGATATAAGCAAGTTCTGCTCTGATAAGAGATAAGCTCTAATTTGATACAAAACAAGTTATATTTTAATATAAGTCATATTTTGATCTGAAAAGATTATATCCTATTCTAATATTCAATTCTGATACTTGTACATTCTGTTATGATATTTTTGAGTTTTGTTCTGATGCAAGAATGTTCTGTATTGATTAATGAATCATATTCTGTTCTGAGACAAAATGTTTGCATTACTCTGTATTATGAATAATTAAAGATTGTTGTGATATGATTTGAATATGTATATATGAATGTTAGACTGCTGTTAGAAATAATCACTATTATGCATTATGTTTAGTTATTCCCCACTAAGCAATATGCTTAGTATGATGGTTTTGCCTTCGTGTAGGTTCTGATAAGAAGGTTTGAGATTGTGACAAAGACAACCGCAGAGGCCAAGAAGAATGTGTTCTGTTTTGGAAGTTGTTTTGATTGAGTTTTCGAGTTGTATTTGACAATAAGAGTCAGTTTGTATTTTGTTTAATGGTTTGCAATAACCTTATTACAGGATGGATTATTTTTAAGGCATGTATTTTGATAAGTCCATTATAAATGATGAATATTATGATTTATTTACAACAACATTTAATGATATGTAATGTATTTTTGTTTGAGTTTTTGGAAATGTATGTAAGGAATGTTTGGTATGATTTAAATTGTTTCGGTTTTATTTTGTGTGACACTTACATATCCTCCTAGGGGTTATGCGGATGTTACAACTAAGGTAAACTCTGATTTTTCTCTACCTATATCATTTAATGCATATGTACCTCATTTACTTTACTGATTGGCTAAATCAAAAGAAGAGGAATATAAGAAAGAGATCTTCGAGACATTCAAAAAGGCAGAGATCAATATACTACTTCCAGATTCCATCAAGCAAATTCTAAAATATGATTTTTTTTGAAAGAATTATGCATAAATAATAGAAAGTTGAAGGATAATGGGAGAATAATTTTGGGTAAAAATGTATCAGTTAAGATAATTACCAGCAAAATGCAAAGATTCAAGTATGTTTACACTTTCTTGTGTCATTGGGTATAAGAAAATTGAGCGTGTTATGCTAAACTTAAGTACATCTATCAATGTCATACCATAATTAATTTACCAAGCTTTAAATCTATTTTTTTTGCAAGAAACTAATGTGATTTTAAATATAGTTGATCATTTTTATATGCATCATATTGTTGTTATAGAGGATGTTTTAGTTCATGTTAATGGTTTGGTATTTTTTGTGAAATTTTACATCTTAAAAATGGATAGAGATAGTGCAAAATATTTAGCTTCAATTTTGTTGGGAAAGTTGTTAATGATAAAAAAACAAAAGTTCATGTGGATGATGAACTCTTTCCATTAAGTTTGATAGAGAGATAGTGAAGTTTAATATTTTTGAAGCAACAAAGTATCCTAACAATTTTTACTTTATTTATCATATGTATATTATATATTTAACTGTGCATGATATTTTTGAAGGAGAAAGTGTTGGTAATGAGTTGAAGTTTAATGCTAAATTGGAAGTAAATGAGCAAGTTGATGAAACTTGTGAAGGTGTAGAATCATTACCATCAATCTTAATAGATTTAAAAAATTTAAATACTGAAATTCCTATAATAGAAAAAATCATTTTCAATTTATTTAATGTTAACGTATATTTTGCAGGCTTTGGAGATGGAATTAAAAGTCTTACTTAATCACCTAAAATATATCTATTTATTTGAAGAAGAGACATTACCTGAAGTCATCTTTAGAAGGTTAAATGAAGGATAAGAAGAAAGATGCCAAATGACAATGACAGCTTTATTTAAAAAGTATAGGGTGCATTATTAAGTAGCCACTACATATCATCTTCAAACAAATGGATAAGCATAAGTATCAAATAGAGAAGAGAAATCAATTTTAAAAAAGATAGTAAATCTGGGAAGAAAGGGATGGAGTTTATGTCTAGATGATGCTCTTTGTGCTTACTATACAACCTACAAAACACTAATAGAAATGTCTCTTTAGCGATTAGTTTTTTGGTAAAACTTGTTATTTATCGATCAAGATTGAACATAAAACTTATTAGGTAGTGTAATGTTGCAATATGGATTTAGAAAAAGCTGGGGAGGCAAAAAAATTGCAATTGCAAGAACTACAAGAACTAAGGTTGGACACTTGCCAGAATTTGAGAATTTACAAAGAGAAAACCAAATTAGTCCATGATAATATGATATTGAGGTAGCAATTTGAGGTAGGAAAATAAAGTGTTATTATATAATTCTCGATTAAAGCTTATGCTAGGTACGTTAAATTCTGGATAGATTGGTCCTTTGGTTATCACTAATGTATTTCCTTATTGTGCAGTGGAAATAAAGAGTTTAAATACATAAAAGATCTTCAAGCTAAATATATAAAGACTAAAATCATATATGTGGATATGATAGTCTCAAGTTTGATAGATATTGATTTTGCACTTCTTTAATACATAGAAGATTGAGAAGAAAAGGCCTTGTCAAACATAATGACGTTGAACAATTGTGCTCTTTGGGAAGTAACCCAAATATGATGATTTTCATTAGTTTTATTTCAATTATTTATAGGTATAATATGCTTGCTTTTGTGTAGTGGCTTTGTTAGTTTTAAGGAATCATTTGGTCTTTTAGGCAGAATACTAAATTTCATAAAGCAAGGTCACAATTTATGTAACTCAACCTTCTGAAATTGAATCCCTTAAATTCTAGAATACCCAAATTCATAAGACAAGATCACGTCTTATACAATTAAGTTTTCAGGATAAAAGACCTAAATTTCCAAACTGCTAAAATTCTTCAGGCAAGATCATGCCTTATCTAACTCAATTTTAGGGTAACAGTTCTTTAATTCCAGAATGTTAAAATGAATAAGGTGACGTCATGCCTTACAAAACTTAAAACTCTGGAATTAAATCCCTTATGTTTCAAATTACTAAAATAGATAAGGCCTTACAAATATTCGCAAACTATTTTATTTTAAGGAATTAATTATTTTTTAAATAAATAAACAAACAAATAAATAAAACGTTAAAATTTTAAGATATAAAAATTCAAATAACGAAACATTAACTTGCTTCTTTTATTTTTCCAGGTTCTTCACATGTCTCTTATCTCTAATGATGCCCGTGTTCAGTAATCCACCAGTAAGCGTCTGATAGCACACGTCCATCAATCAGGTGAGCTCCATTAGCAACTCACCAACGAACAAAAAAAGTCTACCAACTGGAGATGGCAGTGGGCTAAGCCGGGCACGGGCCAAGCCCTACTTTTGTTTCTTTTACTTTTTTTGAAAATTTTAATTGAATTTTATTTAATTAAAATTTTATTTAATTTTTATTAAATTAAAATTTTTATTGAAGGAGGATAGAATTATAGGAAATGAAAGAAAAAGAATATAATTAAAGTGATCAATTCATTTAATTAAAGTTATGAATTTCAATTGATTAATAAAATATTGAGATTTCATAATTCATAAATATATAAAATGTTCATATATTGATCAAATGAATAAGATGAAATCAAATTCATTAATTAAGGAGGATATGATTATAGGAAATGAAAGAAAAATATTACAATTAAGGTGATCAATTCAATCAATTGAAGTTACGGATTTTAATTGATTAATAAAAATTAAGATTTTATACTGAATGAATATATAAAAATTGTTAGTTATAGATCTACAACTTAAGGGGTGGAGGGCACAACAATTTACCGAGCACTTTCGCAAAATCAGATGGTGGAGACTACAAGGGGCCTTGGTGGAACATTTTAGGACTTAAGTTAGGAATCATACACCATGGGCGGTGAGTGGGGATGCAAATCAGATGTGGCAGGGAGTAGCCCCCGTGGTAAGAGAGACCGCCACAAAACTCCTAGGGGTTTCTAAAAGATGGGAAAGAGGACAAATGAAATCTTGGTGGTGGTCAGACGAGGTCCAAGGGACGTTACAGATGAAGAAGCAAGCTTTTAAAGATCTGTTGGAAAGTACTACTGAGGTGGAGTGTGTAACAAACAGAGTTCAGTATCGACTGGCAAAACAAAAAGCGAAGAAGACTATCACAGTGGCTAGAGGAGAAGCTTACAAGGATATGTACAGGGAGTTGGATACGACCAAAGGAGCACAAAGAATTTTCAAGTTAGCACGAGACCGGGCACGTGCGACGAGAGATTTCAACCATGTCTGCTAAATTCGAGACGAAGAAGGTTAGGTACTCACAAAGGCCGAAGCCATCAGACAGCGGTGGCAAAGATACTTTTATGGTCTCTATAACGAAGACGTATTGGTCAACATAGAGTTAGGGGAACCCCTAGTGTCAGGGAAATATCTAAACGAGAACCTATGGGGGAGGATCATAAGGGGAGTAATTACAAAGGTTCTCAGGGGGATAGGGAGTAAACGGGCCGAAGGGCCGGATGAGATCCCTATAGAGGTATGGAATCGACTAGGCACTGTAGGTACTGCATGGTTAGTTCAGCTTTTTAATGTGATCCTCGAGTTAGGCAAGATGTCGGATAAATGGAGGTTAAGTAGGTTAATCCCTTTGTACAAGGCCAAGGGAGACATCCAACAATGTCACAACTATAGAGGCACCAAATTATTAAGTCATACCATGAAGATTTGGGAGAAGGTAATTGAAAAGAGAATTCGGAGAGCGGTTTTGATATCAGACAACCAATTCAGATTTATGCTGGATAGGTCCACGACAGAGGCAATACATCTACTTAGGAGATTGATGGAAGGCTACAGGGAAAGGAAACGGGATTTGCATATAGTTTTTGTAGATTTGGAGAAAGCATATGATATGGTTCTTAGAGAACTCATTTGGAGGTGTTTGGAGGCCAAGGGCATTCCGAGCACTTATATCAAAGTGATAAAGGATATGTATGAAGGAGCATTGACTAGTGTCTGGACGAAAAGAGGTGACACAGAAGCATTTGTTATTAGTGTTGGACTACACCAAGGCTCGGCTTTAAGCTCTTTTCTGTTCACATTAGTGTTAGATGAACTTACAAAGCATATTAAAAGAGAGGTACCGTGGTGTATGTTATTTGCGGACGATATTGTCCTGGTGGATGAGACAAAGGAGGGTGTAAATGCTAAGTTAGAATGTTGGAGAGAAGTGTTGGAATCGAATGGTTTTCGAATGAGCAGGTCCAAGATGGAATATTTAGAATGCACCTTTTCGGGTAGCCAGATGGCACAAGAGACGGAGGTAGCAATTGGTATTGATATCGTACCACAGAAATCGAGTTTCAAATACTTAGGATCTATCATTCAGAGAGATGGTAATATCGATAACGATATAGTACATCGTATTAAATCTAGGTGAGCCAAATGGCGGAGTGTGTTAGGTGTTCTCTGTGATAAAAAGGTCCCTACAAGACTCAAAGGGAAGTTCTATAGAATGGTGATTCGGTCAACTATGTTATACGGTGCAGAGTGCTGGCCTACCAAGTGTCAACATCTGCAACAGTTGCTGGTAGCAGAAATGCGAATGCTTCGGTGGATGTGTGATATTACCAAAAGAGATAGGGTGCAGAATAGGGTCGTGAGGGTTAGGCTACAGGTGGCTAATGTAGATGACAAGTTGAGAGAGAAAAGGCTTAGGTGGTTTGGACATGTGAGCAGGATGTCCTGTGCTGCTCCGGTTCGACGCGGTGAGAGAATAAACCTTAGTGACTACAAGAGGAGGAGAGGGCGACCTTACAAGACCTGGAGGGAGGTGATTAAAAGAGATATGTCAGAGTTGGCCCTCATCGCCGCAGTGGCTAGGTTTAGAATAATCTGGCATGACAGGATAAGGGTAAAGGACATACTATAGAGACTTTTTTTTTTCAGGTGTATGAGGAGATTCCTACGATAGACAAATAACATCGGAGGATTGCCGCACTCTCCGGGCACTGACCAGGGAAGACGCTTAGCGCAGATAGCAACGAGAACAACTGATCTTGGCAAGGCAAAAGGTAATAGCAAGGCAAAAGTTAATAGCAGATTATCGTCACCATCATGTATCTATATGAATGTACTACTATTCTTTATATATTAATTCCTTGTAACCTATATTGCTATTATCAGTCATATATGCATGTGGGCCTACTGGAAATAGCCTCTCTACAATGTAGGGGCAAGGTTGCGTACTATCAGGCCCCCCAGACCCTGCTTCATTGCGGGACTTCGGGGTACGATGATGATGATGATGATGAAGAATATATAAAATGTACATATTGATAAAATGAATACCAAATTCATTAATGAAGGAGGATATGATTATAGGAAATGAAAGAAAAATATTATAATTAAAGGAATCAATTTAATTAATTGAAGTTACGAATTTCAAATAATTAATAAACATTGAGATTTTATAATAAATGAATATATGAAATGTATATGTATTGATCAAATGAATAAAATGAAACTAAATTCATTAATTGAGGATATGATTATATGAAATGAAAGAAAAAAATTATAGTTAAAGTAATCAATTCAATTAATTAAAGTTAAAAGTTTCAATTGATTAATAAAAATTGAGATTTTATAATGAATGAATATATAAAACATTCATATTGATCAAATGAATAAGATGAAACTAAATTCATTAATGCAAGAGGATAACAAATGAAAAAAATGTATTATAATTAAATGGATCAATTCAATTAATTGAAGTTATGAATTTTAATTGACTAATAAAAATTGAGAATTTATAATGAATGAATATATAAAACGTACATATATTGATAAAATGAATAAGATGAAACTAAATTCAATAATGGAGGATAGGATAATAGGAAACAGAAGAAAAAGATTACAATTAAAATGATCAATTCAATTAATTGAAGTTAAAATTTCAATTGATTAATAAATTTTGAGATTTCATAATGAATGAATATATAAAACATACATATGTTAATAAAATGAAAAAGATGAAACTAAATTCAAAAATGAAGGAGGTTAAGATTATAGGAAATGAAAGAAAATATTATAATTAAAGTAATCAATGCAATTAACTGAAGTTATAAATTTAAATTGATTAATAAAAACTGAGATTTTATATTAATGAATATATAAAATGTATATATATTGATAAAATGAATAAGATGAAATTAAATTTATTAATAAAGGAGGATATGCTTGGACGAAATGAAAGAAAAATTATAATTAAAGTGATTAATTCAATTAATTAAAGTTACAAATTTCTTATGATTAATAAAATTGAGATTTTATAATAAAAGAATATATAAAACATACATATATTAATCAAATGAATAAAATGAAACCACATTTATTAATAAAGGGGGATAAGATTATAGGAAATGAAAGAAAAAGATTATAATTAAAGTAACTAATTCAATTAATTGAAGTTACGAATAAAATTCATAAACTAATGACATAATTTACAAAATTAATTAACTAAAAATTTAAATTAACAAAAAATTTGTAATGATACAATTTACAAAAAAAAAGATAAAATCATGAACTAATGTTCTGGACCAGCAGTCTAGACTTTAGAATTGTGAAAGACTGAGAGTGGACTATGAAGACTAAAGATTGGAGTTTCTAGTCTTCATATATGTCTGTGACCGTATAAATCACTGCAAGTTGTGACCGTGTAAATCTGCAAAACTTGCAGTGATTTATACGGTCACATACACGCCCATGTAAGTGATCATGGGAGTCTGCAGAAACATCTTGCTGATGACAACAATCCCAAAAATTCTAATATTTTATAAATTCAATCTTCAATCAAAATTAGAATACAACAAAGGTATTTTTTAAAACCTTTTTGGGAGGGTGGCAAAAAAGTCAAAAAACACAACTGTGGGGTGGCCGATAAAGTGGGGCAACATTGGAAAAGGGCTATTGGAGGGGTGGTAAGGAGAAGGGGCAACTGTGGCTAGAAGACCAAGGGGTGGCAAGTGGCGCCTGGTGCGATGAAGGGGTGAGTGATAGTGAGGGTTGACAGTGATGGTGAGAGAGAAAGAGAGACCAGAGAGAGAAGTGTGGTGGGGAGGGGGAGAAAAGAAAGGAGAGTGATAAACCTAATGTAAAATGACATCATTTTACACTAGTTGTAGAACAACGTCATTTTATTTTATAAGAAACAGAAGCATAAATTGGCGTTGTTTTGCTTCATCTTCAAAGTGATGTTCATAGCTGAAAACTAGTGAGTAGCACACACCCGAGTTTAGCAGCCACATGTTCTGTTACACTCAACCAATGACCAAGCATCACGTAGCCATCTTCCACACCAGTCCAGCTTCTCCACCTAACATGTGTTCAATATCTACAAAAAAATTATGCCACACCAAGCAAAAACTCTTTCATTAGGCAACCAAACAATCCACAAGAATCTTTGTAAAGTTTTTTTTGATTCATTGTCAATTTTTCATTTTCTATTTTGGTATTGAATTTTAATACTTCAAATTTAGTTATTAATTAATTGCTCTAGTTATTATTTAGGATTATTTTTATTATTTACAGCTGTCATAGCTAAAGGATAAATAAAAGGCACCAATAAAACAACGACAAGAGCTAACTCTACGATGAATCTAATTAATAAAAACTAATTTGAGAATATACTTACCATTAGTACCAATCGAAAGTGTGTTTGGATAGTCAAAGAATGAGATTGATTAAGAAATAAAAGAGATAATTATGTGATGTGTCACATAACACCTTTATATCTACTGTCATCGTAGTGCATTTTGTTTCAAATACTCACAACTCATGGGAGATTTCTATTCTCTAATTTATTTTATGTTGATTAATTTTGTGGAAGGTGAGTATCTTATGAATATATTAAAGACAATGTATGATTTAGGCATGGAGAAGAGTAAGCGAAGAGTAAGAGCATATACCATGATGAAATATGTGATTTGTGCTTGGAATCATGAATACTATGATTCATATGTTGATTATTCAGCATGGCAGCCTAAAATTTTTTATTGTTGTCTAGAAATAGTCCTTAAGTTATGATACATTTTTTGTTTGCTTTTTAATATATAAGAGAGATGAGCATGATTAGTGTTTTTCATTAAATAGCTTAAAGTATCTCATCAGTTTTATATAAAAATGTGCAAGACTTTATGCGTTTTAATACCCATATGAGCTTTTTAGCCTAAGAGCAATTTATCACATTTATGCTCATATATTTTTCTTTCTGGTGTGAATTATTAAACATGACTTATTTATGTTAGAACTTGCTTTAGAATACATTTTGAGACCATATTTTCTTGAATTTATATGTGGACATAATAGGGCCATTTACATTATAACTCTACCTTAATTTTTACCACTAAAGGACCAGTTTGAGTGTTGACCTTTTTTTTCTTGAATACTAACCCTATTACAAGCCACTTTTATCCTTCTTTAATTTGTTGATGTCTTTAATAATTTTGAGCTCCTAAATTGAATGAATTGTATAAAGCTTATTTGCATTGAATTTTGACTATTTCTATGAAAAGTAAGTTAGTTTATTCAAGTTTTATTGTTTTGATTTTTCATTTTCTATAGAATGGGGGAGAAGTATAGTTAAAAAATGAGGGAAAAAAAAGAAATCTCCTCTTTGATGTTCATGTTAAAAAGAAAAAAAGAAAAAAAATGACAAGTTGATTGATAACGATGATATTTGAATCAAGTGAATTTTGGGACTAATTTGAGTTAAAAAATGTGTGGATAAGTTGTATGATTTCCTTTAATTTTTAGCTTAAAAAATCCTTTCTATCATACCTTTACCTAAGTCACGTTATAACCCTTATCAAGTCCCTTTTGATTTATGCATTAAATTCAATTTTGTTAGTAGTAGGGATATGATTCATGAACAAACTTATGGAAATAACTCACTATACTTTAATTTGAGAGTTAATGAACTTTGAAAGTGTCCAGAGTGAAATCCATTAGAGGGTGTCAAGTCTTGTTTCATTTTATTTTGATGAAATTAATGAAATGATATATTTTCATTCTAAAAGTTTGTCATATGAGTGTTTGTTCTCTCAATTTCTATTATATATTAAACTTTTAATGTGTATTAGGTTTTGGGATTTTTTGGATAATATTGAACAATATGAGAGGTTGTTATGAGAATGATTGATGCATTAAATTGATGTATGCTTAAGGAAATGAATGTGGTGTGGGAGAATTTGATAAGTTGTAATTTGATTATATTAATTGGGCTTATTTCTTTTGTTTTGAATTGATTTTCGTGCTTAATTGGTAAAATTGTTATTATTTTTTGTTTTAGGAGGTAATAAGTAGAGATTGAATCAAATTTGGCTTGAAACGCCAAATTGGATCACTATTTGTTAAAACCATGAATTTTGGAAAAAGATAACATGATTGTTACAGTAGATAAGGCGAGATTATGCCTAAGCCAAATTCTCTCCAAGAGTTTCAGTTTAATTAAGAGACTTATTTCTAGCCTTATTATGTAGGGATTTTGGTTTATTTAAAAGATATCTCTAGAATATTGAAAGAAGTTGAGCTTTTGGGTAGGAAAAGAAGAAGAAAACATTACATACACTCTCTTCATTTTTCCTTTTTGTCTTTCTTTTATTTACTCTTCTTCTTTCTTCTATTTTGTGGTGGAACTAAAGCCCTGAGTGTCTAAATCCAAAATTTTTGGATTCAAGGCAATTCAAAACTTTAGTTATAACTTTGTAAGATTTTATTCTAAACCTTAATTTTTATTTTAATTTACGTATTTCATGTTTTGTGTTCTTTTATTTTATGAGCAATCAATAGTGATTAATCTAACATATTCGATATTGACTACTCTATAGCTATTTACGAATTCAGTGATTTGTAATTAGGTTTAATTATTAAAAAAACCCAAACTTTCGTCAACTTTTTAATTATAGCTCAAACTTTAAAAGACAGCAATAAAATGCCCAAACTTTCAATTTTTTCCAATTCTAACCCAAACTTCAAAAAGAGGCAATAAAATGCTCAAACTTTCATTTTTTTTCAATTCTAACCCAACGTTATTTATTGTTCTCTCGATACCCTCAACCCTTTATTTTCTGTTTGTTCTTCTAATGTCCCAAACTATTCTCACATTACAACGTACTGCACCAATAAGCTCTTCATTTTTAGTTTATTCTCCTGATGCCTTTAGAGTGAGGGCATCAGGGATGCATAATCTGAAAATCGAAGGGTGAGGGTGTTGAGAGAACAAACTGAACATGAAGGGAAATTTTGAAATCAAAGCGTAAGGTCGTTAAGACTGTGTAATCTGATTTAGGTTATTTTTAAACAACAATGTCCTTTTAATTACATGATTAAACGACATCGTTTCATTAATTTTTATTTGTTGTGTTAATTTTGACTGACATGTATTAATAGTTAAGGTTTCTGAAACACGTGACAAGTAACGTCAGCAAATTTAACAAAAACACTAACATCGGATATAATTGAAAAAAATTGAAAGTTTGAGCATTTTATTGGTATTGTTTGAAGTTTAGGCTATAATTGAAAAAATATTGAAAATTTGGGCATTTTATTGCTACTTTTTAAAGTTCGGGCTATAATTGAAAAATTAACAAAAGTTTAGGCCTTTTTTTAGTAATTAACCTTTTGTAATTATGATGAATAATTGGTACAAGTAGTAAATAGGCTATTTATGAATTTACATATTTTACTTATGAGAAATAATAAAACTAAATTAAATAGTTACAGTTATCTTAATTATTTAATTTAAAGTTTATTCTTTTTCATTAAGCTTATTGGTATCATTTAATTGATATGAAATGTTATTATGCTCAATCAATTTATGGTAAGTTTTGGTTTAAATTATTGGGTTAAACAAACTAATTTAGAAAAAATTGAGACTTATTATTATTGGATCACCAATGGCTCGAGTATTCACAATACGCAGCAGAATGGACCATAACACAGCAAGAAGTATAACTGAAAACTATAACATGTACAAAATTACCTCTTGACGCGGATTGGTTGTTTCTTTTTCAGATTTGTAGACACTGCAATGCGCGAATGTCCTCTACCGGTATCCACACAAGGATGAACGATCCGGGCAACGGCTAGTGTATGTTAGCACGTCCAGAAACCTTTTCGAACGCCACACAATCTTTCTTTCGGAAGGTGGCTAGGGTTTTTGTCTCACTTTTCTAATAAGACATAAGTTTCTCTATTTATAGAGGAAACCTAATCCCATTGAAGCCCAATAAGTTTCGGCCCATATTATATCTCATTTAATAAAAGCCCGACAACTTAATTCAATCTAGCTCAATAAATATATCCACATATGTAGCGCCCCCTTATCCTAGAGTACCCACCGGAACGCCCGTAGGTTATTCCGGTACATACCCTACGATACGAGACCACTACTGACAACCACCACTAAACTTCGCATGGCATCACAATAATAAAACAGTAATAAGAAATTGGTAACTTTTAAAAAAAACAAACTGTATTGTACTTCATTTACTTAAACTCAGTCATTTACATACTGTCAGTATTTTCAGTCTGTACAATCCTTCAAAATACTTACACAAAGTACTATACAGTAAGACACAAATAACAGTTCTAACTAGA
>JAOTAX010144186.1:0-16275 GCA_025629825.1 Erythroxylum guanchezii | reverse complement strand
AAAGGGGTTTGTGTTGGAAGAAGATGGATTTTAGGGTTTCTACGCTAGATTTTAGGTTTTCTAACCTAGATGGGTTAAGGGTAGGTTAGATTTGCGTTCAATTTGTATTTGTTGAAATTATATGATTTTCTTTTAATTTAGGGTTTTAATTGGAATGTTATTTTGATTAGAACCTTGCTTATTGTAGGAGACTAAGGGAATCCTACCCAAGAGCAAAGGGAAAGTCAAGCTTGACTTGGTTTTCTTGAGCTAACTAAGTGGGTAATGTATTTATAGTTTTTGTGTAATTGGGCAAGTTCTTGCCTATGTGTGTGTGTATATATATATGTGTATGCTGGAAATTGACTTGTTGTAAATGTTGGTATTGCATAATGAAATATGCATATTGTTGTACTTTGATAGAGGCCATGATATTTGGTTTTTACATGAAAAATAAAAGAAGAGGTTCAAAGATATAAAAGCATTTCGATAAAATGATTCTGAGCATGATTATGTGCTTCTGTTTGGGCGAGAGTGGAACCATTCTGTTCGTCATGTGCACGTTGACAAGAACCTTCTCCCAGCTACCCGCTTGTGGCATATGAGCTCCAAAATAGACTCATTCTGTTTATGGGGTAAACTTCAGTTTTCCTCATTCTGTTTCATGGAACCCTCGAGCCGTTTGCTGTGCATTGCATAATTGAATTGCTCAGTATGAAGCATATTGGGTGTTATATGTATGAGTTGTTTTAGGTATGGAGGTAAATGTGATGAATGTGTAAATTGCGTGAATAAAGTATAAGTACTAGATTTGCTAGACATATATACATACATATGCTTGAATTTGAGTTAATTACTAGTGGCTATAAATATATTAGCCACTGAGCTGTGTAGCTCATCCCATTCCTTCCTTTCTCAGGTGCAAGTCGAGAAGATCAGTGATCCTTGCAAGGCTTCAGAAACTTCAAAATATTAGAACATTTGAAATGAAGTTAGTTCAATCCCTTTTGGCTAGCTTTTTAGGCATATCAAACACGAGCATCTTTTGTGTTTTGTATTTAGTTTGATGTGTAAGTAAGGTTTGTTCAGACCTTGACTTTGTTTGAGAATGAGAAGTTTGTTATGTATGATTATGTTGTTTTTAAGGTGGAATTTGATGAATGGTTGCTTCGTCTTAGTTTAACTCTACTTCATCTTAGTTCCCATCGTCTTAGTTTGACTTTTGTTTCGTCTTAGTTTGACTTCCGTTTCGTCTTAGTTCCCTTCTTCTTAGTTTGACTCTGTTTCGTCTTAGTTCCTTTCGTCTTAGTTTGACTCTGTTTCATCTTAGTTCCCTTCGTCTTAGTTTGACCTCCGCTTCGTCTTAGTTTCGCTTCGTCTCATTTCTGCTTCGTCTTAGTTTTGTTTCGTCTCATTTTTGTTTCGTCTCAATTTTGCTTCGTCTTAGTTTTGTTTCGTCTCATTTTTGCTTCATCTTAGTTTTGTTCCGTCTCATCTCCGCTTCGTCTTCATTTTAGTTTTGTTTCGTCTCATTTCTACTTCGTCTTCATCTTAATTTTGCTTCGTCTTCGTCTTAGCTTTGTTTCGTCTCATTTCTACTTCGTCTTTGTCTCAGTTTTGTTTCGACTTAGTTTTTATGCACTGTTCATTTTATATTTTCTATTCCATTTTTGCTCCTTTTAGAGGCCGAATGTTGCTTAGAGTTCTTCTTGAAAGTTGTAGATCTCAATGTCCCCTTTCAAAATCGTCCAAACACAAAATCAATCTGACCTCTGTAGCAAATTATGGCAATTGAGCCAAGATAGGTACGATATGAGTCCAGTCTTAAACATGGTGGATTCTTTGACCATGACCTTTTCGCCCGACCTCCGATTGAGGCGACTCTTGATGCATTGGATTCCTAACACATTTTCCACCCTTCTCTAACAAGTGATAGCCTTTGATATTATTTTTCAAGTGTTCATAAAAAGGAAGTGAGGGTTTATAGGAATGACCCCACAAGGAGACACGCTTATGTTTTTTGGCTCTGGATTGTTGGGATCGAGGAACGAGGTCCAAAATCTTGGGCTTCGGGAATAGGGCACAACACTGATTGTGTTCAAAATTCTAGCAATGGGTTCATATATAAACAATCTAACGATAACGAGAATACCATCAATCATGTTTGAAAACCCAAATCCATAAGCATAAGGTAACCTAAACAATTCCCAGAGAGAAAGAACAAAAACACAATGAGAGATATGCTCAACTAGCTTCTTTGGTGTCAACATCACCTCCGAATTGGCATCAGGAAGCTAGCCTTCCATAAGTCTCCAAAGCATGAGAGGATTGCCCCTTTTTCGGGACCTTTCACCCTCAAAATAATTCATGCAACTATTAATAAACATTTATGTTGTCACACAACATGTCCATTTATATTAAAACCAGGGTTCAGGTGAGCTGGCAAGAACTCACGGGCGGGAGTGGCTGGCTCACGATCGTGATTGGCTCCTTGAAGCTCACAGTTGTGAGCTATTCTCATGTCACACCCATGCAAAAATGTCATGCCCATAACCCTTTTGTCATGGCCGTGAGAGACGACTCAAGATCATGACAAAATGATGAATTGTCGTAAGGGATGAATGCCTCATATGTTCTTCATTTAATGTATTTTCTTATCTTCTCTTACTCTATTCCTTCTCCTTGCCATGAACACAAGTGAGTGTGAGTTTCAAAAAGATGGCTCAAATATTGTGCTTTTGATTCACTTTAGCTCTTTCACTTTTGAATTGTACCTAAAACCAAATATGAACTAAAGTGAATTTCTTAATCATTTCATAGCATTAATCACTAAGTATATTGGAATAAATGTATAATCAACTAAGCAAATATCAATTTCCCCCAAACTTAGTTTTTGAATTTCCTTGGGCAAAACATCAAAATCAAAATCATAGACCTAAAACATTTACTCATTTCCTATATTTCCCAAGAATAGATAGTCATAAGCAAAGATGAATAACTTTTAAAAACCATAGTAAGGACTCAACATTCAATGTTTCTACTCATGATAAATCAACAATTATCACCTTTAGAAACTGAGTAATCTAGAGGTAGACTTGATAAAATGTGTTTAAGATAATTTCATAGGTACACTTAAATACCATTCGTGATACACCATTCGTGATCGTGACATTCCATAACTTTGCATATCATTTCATTTCTCCACCACTAAGATTCATAAGCATAATTGTGAATCAAAAGACTTTTTAAGGTTGTATTGTGGGCAAGGGTAAGGTGAGATGTATTTGGATAATGTAGCATAAAATACATCAAAGCTAGTGAAGCAAAAGTAACACTCATTAAAACATCAAGTGCAAAAACTAACATTCATTCAAAACTGGGTACCATTAGCTATGATGAATGCAAAAACTATGTTTCACAACTCAAATTCAATCTCTCACACCACAAACCATGTAAAGCATAATTAATTAGAAATGATCACTCATAAAAATTGATGATAACAATACATTGAAACTATAAGGAGTGAACCTTCCAAAAAAATATCTACCTCATATTCATTATACTCAAGTCACCCATTCCATACAACTTTAGGAGCCATTAATCATAAATAACTTTGCAAAACAATTACATTTCCTCCTAGATACTTTTATTTAGTTTTTTCTTTTCTTTTCTTTTGGTTTTGCCTTTCCTTTTCCTTTTCTTTTCTCTTTTTCTTTCTTTCATTTTTTTTGTAATAAAAATTGAAACAAGTTACATCAACACGATAATTTCATCGATAAAATGTAAAATGACATCCTAACAATTATAACCATCCCACAAATATGCGCACCCCCACACTTATACTTTTGTACATCCATAATCATCAACAATCGACAAATGCTCCACTAGTTTTAAGGCTTAAGTAGGACATTTGGTTCAGTTTAAAGCATGTAATGTGGCTAGCATAAAAAGAAAAGGCAAATAAAGCTCAAGGGGGCTTATCAAAAGGAAAATCATGTAAATAGGTAGGCTATTCCGTTTATGTAGCTTAGGAAACAAAGAGTGCCTATGTCATTTCCATTTTCACGCATATGATAAAAATGTGGTCTTGAATGGAAAATCAAAGAAAAGTTAAGATGTACATGTCATAAAGGTTACACATAAGCAAAAGACAATGAAACTAATATGGATGTGTTAGTCTATTAAGGCTCAAAATCTCACTGGCTTGTGTCTATCACTAGTCACTACTCATCTAAAGATAATGCATATTGACCAGTCATAAGAGTAAAAGCACATACTAAGTTGCCATGGATTCTTCTAGTTAATTCACTCTCTAATTATGAATATATAGTCCTATAAACAATAGAAAAGGGAAATAGTTTGTTTGTTTGATTGATTGATTCTATCTCTTTTTGATTGAAAACATAAAGACAAGTAAGAAACAAACAAACTTAAAAACACACAAGCATATAAGAAATAAATACGAAAGTGTAAGGAAAAGAAATAAACTTCCTTTAGGTTGCCTCCCAAGCAGCGCCTTTGTTTATTTTCATTGGCTCGACTCCTTGTTTTCTGTTAGAGAAGTGCTCTAAAGGCAATCACCTTTAACACTTATTGTACAAATCATTTTATGATTAAAAAATAAAATTTTTATTATTTCAATGTTCTTACATTTATGGACTTGATGTTGATCTTAAATTGATTTAATGAAGTCTTTGATACAAAACATAGCATGGAGGAAATCATGATGAGATCATGATAATGAGATTCCTATCATGTGTAATTATGTTAGTATCTAAACTTTCCCTAGTCATAGGATTAATGAGATGGGATATCATTAATCCAGATAGACTAGCACATGTTATACTCCTTGATTGGATCAAGCAGTAGATATCATAAGCTGTAGACATGAGTTGTTAGAGTTAATATATGGATTGTAATAGCCCATTTCCACACTTAGGAATTAAACTGCTAATGAAGTCATATGAGTCATATCATATGAGAATATATGAAGTGTATTTCATTTGCATGCATCATATTGGCATACATACATGAATCATACTTTAGAGGCATTGTAAAGATAGTTTATGCACTCAATTGCTTTATTCCGGGGTATGAAAGATTTAAAATGTTTATGATGTGATTACGTGATTGTGTGTTATTTATGTCTTTGATGTTAGTTTGATGGATTAAATTAATGAATTGGAAATTAATGCTATATTTGAGTGATTGATGAAGTAATATGTGTAGCGCCCCCTTACCGCAGGGTACACACCGGGACGCTCGGAGGTCATTTCGGTACATATCCTACGGTAAGGGCAAGCTACGATCGATCACTACATTCACTTCATATGGCATGGTATCATAATTCACTTATAAAGCATCATAAGAAAAACCACAATATTTTAAAACCAACATTTTCCTCATTTCATTGCATAAAAAAATATGTACATCATCAAAACCTAATATAAAAGCACTATATGAAAGAGGAAAATATTCACGATCTAACTAATCTGTCCAAAAATCCCAACTGACCGACCTTTGAGTCATGACTTCTCTTGCCAATCACATTCCACACAGCTAGTAGAGCCTCTCAGTAGCTAAAGTCATCTCTCGGTCCTGAAAAGACAACGTTGCAATTTTGGTGAGTTTTGCGAACTCAATGAGGTGACCATCATCGATGGTTCACTCAATTCATGCAACACATCATTTCACATAACAAATAAGCTCATGTTGCATTTTTCATGCATTTCAATCAATCAAACATACTTGATAAAATGCATATGAAATGCTTATGAGACACTTTCCAATTTTTTACGTTGTTGTGACCGAGTGCCTGAATTGTCCAGTATCCATATCCAAAACTGGGCTCATTAATAATTGTCCCTTATCTGATGAGGATACAGGGCTCATTATACAGAGTAGACCTTAGGCCCTTAGCCACTGTCTGAGCTCGAGGCTCTTTTTCACACGTTGAACTTTAAGCTTTGATTGGTAGTTGCTCTGGTCACAGCTGTCATTATCTGATTGTGCATTTATGAATGGAATGCACGTACCACAATCATTCACATTATAAAGCACATAGGTCTACACATTCACATTCAAGCAGCACTTCAATATATATTCCACATTTCACAATCATCGAACCTCCTGTCCTGAAATCAACAATCAAATACATTCATTTATCATTCAAATCATAATTTAAGTAAACAATAATTGAGAGAAACCGTGTAGGTTACTCACAAGTTGCTCCCGAAGATAATGCCTGGAAGATCCGGCAATGTCTGGAGGTTGACATTCCTGTTGCTCCTCTATAACAAATAATATACATAATATCACAATTTGTACAATTATAAGTATTCATTAATGCACATGTATGAAATGAATTATGTACAATGCATGTTCATGATAATTCCCAGGTATCTTACCATCAATATCATCACAAAATCATTCCCATATCAAAACTCATCTAAGTATAATTTATACTTAGGTTTATGCCTCATTAAAACCCTTAAAATCACAATTCATTTCTTAGTGAAACACTTCAAATTTTTCCAAGACATCCCCTTCAGGTCTACTGTTCACGTTCAATCCGAAGGTTAAAATGAGGTAATTTGGTCAAACTCTCTTCTAGAAAAGTACTCCTTTATGTCTTATCTTTCTTGACACCAAAATCACTCAATTTGGTTCAGTAATTTGGAAGATATGCCTCAAACATTATCGGGTTGTTCATATTCAAAAACAGTATACTATGCCCAAATTCCATCCAGAAATTAAACATTTTAGAGACTGAATAAAAAATAGAATTGTTCATAAAATCTGTATCCCTATGTCTCTATTTTACTCCAAATCAAAAATCATCTCATTTGGAATCCTATAGATCTAGATATAATCAAAATACTGAAGTATGTTCAGTGAAATAATACCAGTTCATATGGTTTAAGAACACACTCACTGTACCCGTCCCACATTTTTCACTATATCTTTCTAGATTCATTTCATATGGCTATGATTTTTGATGGTGATGTAGAGAAATGTCTTACGAGTCCAATGGTTCAAGAATCAAGTCATTTGGGTGTCTAGAGAAGAAGTTATGACAAAAATAATCAAACATGATTTTGTCCTCAATCATGCTGAACCTATTTCAGGAAACAACCATAACTTCCTCTAGAGATATTAGATTAAGGTCTTCTTTGGACGGTTTGAAAGAAGACTTCAATATCTACAACTTTTATGAAGACCTAGAAGACAGATTCTATCGTCTAAATGGTCAAAATTGAACCAGACGATAGGTCTATAGTGCACCAAACGATGGCTTAGAGGAACAATGCACTCGAAGATACACGTCATCACAGACGATACACATCAGCACAGATGATACACATCATCTGTAACATCCCGTTCCCATACCAAGGGTCAGAACCCTAAAATACGATATATGTGAGATCAATGAAAGACTAAGAAAAATACATTTTTCATTCTCATGCATACTGTTAGCATACACACATGTGCAATTGAATTTTTGGCACACATTAGAATGACTGTACATGCACTCATTGACATTCTGGGTATAATTGAATTGTAATGTGATATTATTGAGAACTATGGTTTGAGTTGTATTGAAAATTAGTTTGGAGAGTATATTTACTGATTTAGAATTTTTGGAGATTTTAGGAAAAATTTTGAAAAATTTTGGGGTAATTTTTGGCCCAGGAAAAATGCCGAGCGTCAAGACAAATGATAAATGGCAATAGAATTAACTGTCAAATGGCGATGGCAATTTTGATAAATGACTTTAAGATTTAATGACAAGTGCTATTGAAAATTGGGAGTCAATTGGATTAGAAATTAGAGACAAAATGGACTAGTTTAATAAAAGTCCAAGAAGGGACATGAGAAAGGGACATGTGGTAAGTGATATGTGTCGCTTGCCACACCACTTGTTTAGATCACAAAACTCACTAAATGAAAGACCCACATTATGGTCTTTCACTTATACATTCACGAAACACATCTCTCCTCTCCAACTTCTTCATTTCTTTATCTCCTTCACCCACGACATTCATTCTCACCCTCTCATGTTAATGTTTGTTTAACTCTTTCACCTTGCTTCTTCAAGATTCATTGTCTCCTTCTTCTTGTTGCTAAAAGACCCAACATATTCTGCCTTAAAAAGGTGAAGATCGTGTATGTTGAAGGAGCTAAGGTTCCACGGTGAATTGAAGAAAATGAAGCTAACAAGTAAGTATAAACTTTTCTTGATTTGTTGAAGGAAGCATATATGATGATTGTTAGATGTTAAATGACATAAAATGGGTTTTTGTGTTTGATGAACGTGAATGAATGAACATGTGTGGTACTCTATTTTTGGGTTAATGATCAAATTTTGAGTGAATTGGGTAGAGAATGAAGTGAAAATGAAGTAGAAAAGATGGTTGAGGTATAAGATGTGTTAGGTGTAGATGATGGAAGTGAAAAATCTGGAAATTTACAGTTGAACCATGTTCTGCGTTTACTCCTGTCAAAGTTCGCCGCGGCCAACTTAAAGGATGAAGTTCACTGCGGCCAACTCTGGAGGTCGTCGTGGCGAACTTGTATGATTTCTGGCGAATTTTTCCTTTCTGGAAAAGTTCACCGCGGCAAACATTCTAACATCGAACATACTTTGGTATTTTATACATAACGTTTTCTATAGTTATCTAAATGGAGTGGTTTTTGATTTGGTATAAACTAGAGACATAGGGTTACAAATTAAATGAAGAAATAAAATTCTGAATCAGACTATAAGAGTTTCAATTTTTGGATGCAAGTTAAGTATAGGGTACTGTCTTAGAATAAAAGCAGTCCGAAAATATTTGGAGTATAACTTTCACACTACTGAACCAAATTGAATGATTTTTGTGTCAATAGAATCATAAGACATAGATGAACACTTTTCTAGAAGAAAATATGATCAAATTACATCTGTTCCACCTTTTGATTGAGCATGAACAATATACCTGAAAATGTGTCTTGGAAAAATCTGAAGTGACTCAATGAGAAATGAATTGTAAATTTAATGGTTTTAGTGAGGCATAAACCTAAGTATAAATTATACTTAGATGAGTTTAGATATGAGGATGTTTTTGTGATGAAATTGATTTAAAGATACCTGGGATTATCATGAACACGCATTGTACATAGTCCATATACACAAGTGTGCATAAATAAATGTTTACAATTGTGCAATTATTAATGTGTGTACGTGTGTATTGCATAAATGGGATGTGCAGGTTAAACATCTACATTCAGGAATTTCTAAAATTTGGAAGCACTTGCTAATTTGGAGCGTATTGTGAGTAGACTGAGATGGTCTCACTTCATTGTTTGTTATTTAAATTCTTGTATTATTTAACTATTGCATGATTTTGTAAATGTGATTGATTATGTTGGATTCCGGACAGAAGGTCCGATGATTGTGATAGTTGACTTGGATATTGAAGTGCTACTTGAATGTGAATTGGATGAACTAAGTGTATTGAAGTGATTGCTAAGTGTTTTCTGAATGTGTAATTGTATGCAAGTGAAAGTGTGAATTCTCAACTATATGTTGAATGCCGGACTACAGTCTGATGATAAGCAAATATGATTGAATAAGAGCATGCAAATATGAGTGATGCATTTCATTTCATAAATGAAATATAATGGCTGTTGTGACCAGAGTAGCCACCGATCAGAGCTTAAAGCTAGACGAGTGAAAATGAGCTTCGAGCTCAAAAGTGAATCAGAGCCTCAGGCTCAACGTTTAATGAGCCCTATATGGGACATTTATCAATGAGCACTATATGGGACAGTTATCAATGAGCCCTATATTGGACAGTTAGGCACTCGGTCACAACAAAGTAACAAATGGAAAGTGAGTCTCATGCGCATTGCATATGCATAATATGAATGATTAAGTGTGAAATTGAATGTGAAATGTGCAATGTTGTGAATGTGATATATGTGTTATGTGACTGGGTGAGCCATCGATGATGGTCACTCGCTGAGTATCCCTACAGTATTCAAGTGAGGAATAGAGGTCGAATTCAGTTCGCGTCTGCATTGTAATTCTTATTTTCGTACTGAATTGTATTTTTCGCAAATTTTGTATTAAGGAATGTATTTTGAAATTATTGTACAATATTTAAGCGAATGTAATCATGTTTTATTAACGTTATGATTGTGAGTGTTTTGTTTCTGGAATGGGCCCTAGTGATTAATGAAATTATGATGATTTGACAAATGTTTACGGAAAGAATTTATTTCCGCATACTATGTTTGTGGATTCAAAAAAAAAATATTTACCGATTTTTGATTGATTGAGTGTTCTAGTATGCCACCCTCGCGAGGCACAAACTCGGATATCACCCATAAATGTCGGGCACGTGTCTTGCAGAAGTGGGGTGCTAAATCATCACAGACAATACACGTCAGCATAGATGATACACGTCATCATAGACTATACACGTTAGCATAGGCGATACCCGTTAGTATAGACAATACACGTCATTACAAACGACACACGTCAGTACAGACGATACACGTCCACACAGATGAGACACTCTACACTCCTGAGCATCTCCACTTATAAGGACTATAACTTTCGACATTGATGTCCAAAATTCTCATACTATATACCGTTGAAAAGATAAAAGAAATATATATAACTTTCATGAAGACCATTTTGTCAAAATCTATCTAGATGGTACAGTAAATTCACAGAAGTTTCAAATCGAAAATTCAACTCTCTTACTATTCCTTCCCAAAAATTTCTAGATTTCCTTCTCTAAAATCCAACACCTTAAATTTTTCTTTCTACTTTTTGTACTCCATTTAATTAAACTCATTTACCATAAATTCATACTACTCTAAAATATACAAGTTTAAATCAAAAATCATCAAAAGCTAAAAATTCATCTTCAACCCATTCATGCTCTGTCAACTTTCTACATTTCCAATTTTCATTCTCAATCTCCATTTTTCCTCTCAACTTCCATTTAAACACTCATTCCTATCTCAGACCATTATTTTACAACTACCCTTCAACTCAAACCCCACTTTTTTGATCATCTCTAAGAAACTCATCCACTTACGTATACACATGCATATATATAAACATGTACAGTGAAAATCAAAGCATGACAGCATATCACCTTTTTCATACTACAATTTTCTATACTAATCCCATACACCATTTCATTTTTATTTCAAACTCCAAAAATCATTTATACATCGCCTAATCACTAATAATCCATCAAATACTAAATAACACTATATCCATATTTTTCATCCCATTTTCACAGTAGCCATATATATACACAAAAATTCCATGTTCATGCAGATGACAGTAATTCATCAAATTTATTTCATAAATCTATAACTCTAAAGGATTTATTCAATACTTACTTGTTAAAAACTCCAAGATCTTCAACTATCCCAAAACCCTAGACTCTATGCAATTCACGTACACCATTGTATAAATGACCAGCTTCGGTCTTTTTCTTAGGGAAAAAGAGCAAATAGCAAAGTGGAAGTGGTGTGGGAAAAAGAAGAGAAAAGATAACTTTTGAAAGGTATTTAATGAAAAACTTTGTGTTTTGGAAGGAAATTTGAACGAGGTGGCTACGAAACAACACTTAAACATATAACTTATCCCCTTTTCACTCTCTGAAACCAAACTCACTCTCAAACAAAAAAAACCAAAGCCATTTAACTAGATCAGTGACATTTGTCACTTTCCTAATACTTAAGCTCTAACTCCGTTTCTTTTGAAACTAACTCCCTTAAACTCTCATCTTTACAATCCATCTATCTCCAAATCTTCTTTTGATTCCTTTTTCCTATATATTTTTTATTTTCCATAAAAATCTCAAAATTTCTGAAATTATTCTTAAATTCACCAAAATTAAAAAATATTACAATTTCACCAACCCGTAAAATTTCCAATGTAATTTTGCATGAGCATGAAGAATCATTTCTAAGCCTCTCATTGATCACTCATATTTACTATTTTAACCTTCCTACAAGTAATGGGGATGTTACAACGCTCCCCTCCTTAAAAGAAATTTTGCCCTCAAAATTTTTACGAAATCCCATGTCGGTTGGGAAGGAGAACGAAGTACCCCTTATAAGGGTGTGGATACCTTCCCCTTGCAGATGTGTTTTCCATGGCCCAACACACCAGATCCCATCAGAACTCCGAAATTAAACATGCTATGGCAAGAGTAGTACCAGGATCGGTGACCTCCTGGGAAGTCCTACAGCAGTAGTGTCCTAAAGCGACCTACACACTGGAAAAGCAAAACCGTAAGGGTGTGGACCACAAGCTACTTAAAAAGGCCCAAAGTAGACAATATCTGCAAGTTGATGGTCTGGGTTGTTACAATATAAGTATCAAGTATAGGAAAAATGTTGAATAGAAAGATAAATTGATACATGAAAATTTAGGTTGACTAGACCTATGAAATAGTGACACATGATTTGATTAAATGAGTGAAAAATGTTGGCTTAATTGGGTGAAAAATGGTCTAGTAATTATGAGACAAACGAACTAATTATGGAGTGACAATTGGTAGCTTATAAAAGGAGACACGTAGCATGGGTCTTTGTTTGACAAGTGTCCAAACCCTCACCACACACCTAACCCACGATTTTACTCTTGAAAGACCATTGTTTTGTCTTGTTTTGGCCATATGCTTTCTTCTTCTTCTTGCCATTGACCCATACCTATAACCTTACACTTTGAGTTTTTCCCAAATTTCTACACTTTTCTACTCCAAAATTTATGCAGCCTTCATTTTAAGATTGAAACTCCTTTCTATTTCCATCTTTTTCTTGAAGTATCCTTGCTTGTTGGAAGATTAAGTTAACTTGAAGATTGAGGTGGAATTAGGGCTAATCAAACAAGAGATTTTTGATCTCTAACTCATGTTAAAATAGAAACATTCATGATGATTAAATTGAGATGAGTGATATATAGGGTTAATGTTAAAATTGTGCTGGAATTTGATGAATGAATGTATGGTTTCTGTTTTATTTTTTATGTTTGAAAATAATGGATTATATGGATGGTTTAGGTTGAGATTTGAAGTGTAAATGATGATATAACTATGCAAAAAATAGGTATATTGGGAGTGTTCTAGAAATTGATAAGTTAGGGTTATATGTATGAAGGTGAATGATAGTTCTGTTTTGATTATGATGTATGAAAGGCTATGATTTATGAGTTATCAATCAAATGATTTTTAGTTGGAATTAGTGATGAAATTGATGAGGAAATGAAGTATAATTTAGGTATAATTGAGGTATGATCAATGGATTAGTATGATGGTGTTAAAATTTGGAAAAAGATTGAAGGAAAGGGATGGTGAACCGTCTGCTCACCCATTCCATAATCGTGAAAGCAGCATAAGCTCCTTCCCACGATCGTGGGAAGTGCCCTAGAGAAGAAAAGTTCCTGTTTTGTCTTTCCACGATCATGGAAAGGTACCCACTATCTTGGGAAATTCTTGGGAAGTGAAAAACTCTGTTTTGTGTGATTGTTGAACCAACGAAGGATAAATTACTTCACTTTGGTGTATTTGGATTTGATTAAGGTTTGAAATGAACTTAGATGGATGTTTGATTGATTGATTGATTAAGGGTTTGATAAGTTTAAGTTGATAATTGATGTTAGAATTAAGGAATGGATTGTTTGATATCAATGTATAAGAATTTGGGAAGCATAAGTTATTTAAAAAATGAAGGTATTTTATAAATGCAAGTGTGAATAAAAGGATATGAACAATGTAAATTAGGTATGATTGGAGAATTGGGATGCTGTGTGAGTATGGAATGTTAGGAAGTGATGGATAAATGTATGATTGAATGAATTTAGAGTAATCGAGATTTATTAAGGTATAACCTAATTGCAAACAAGTTATATACAAACTATAATCAGTGAATGAGCAAGATTTGTGAATAAGGATACATACCAGAGGAAAGTCAATTAAGCATGCATTGAGCATAACACATATACATGTGTATGATTGAGTATCCATTTGATTAAACAAGTTAGTAATGTATACATATGTGTGTATTACATGATATAGAATCACAAATTGACCGACAGCATCCAGACATTGCCAGATCGTCAAGGTAATAGCTATTCTAGAGCATAATGTGAGTCAACTTAGATGTTCTCTCATCGAAATCTGGTTGCTTTGTTTAAAATTCAGTTATTGAATTACTACTCATGTGATTGTGATAATTCCAGACCATCAATTGTCTGAGGAGATTGATATTCAGGAATGTATTGGAAGTGTTTTGTAAATGTATGTGAATATGGAAATATGTGTTCTCAACTGAATGCTGAATGCCAGACTTAGATACAAAGAATTTGATATATGACTAGAATATATCGAATGTGAAATAATGAATGTAACGGATACGGGATAGTTAAATAAGCGCTCAATCATAACAAAGTAAAAATGAAGTGGAGCCACATATGCATTTGGATATGCATCGTTATTTATTAAATGATTGAATGGATATACCATATTGACTAATTAAATTAACATGCCCATTGAACTGAGATGAAATATTGAATGGTTGAAATCAATGAAGTATGTGATATGATGTGAATTATTCGTTTATACAACATTTTGGTAAATTGGACTATATATGTGTTATTGAGTGCTGATATGAGTGAGCACATCGATGATGGTTCAGTCACTGAGTTCGCAAACTCATCAAAATTGCAATGTTGTTTTTCAGGTTCAAAGGAGTTTTAACTCCTAAGTAGATCAAGTAAAAATTTAGTACTTGTGTTTTGGAGCAGGAATGGCTCAAAGGTCAGTCAGTTGACACTAAAGAGTCTAGATAGGATACTTTAGTTTAACATCCCTCTTTATGTAAAACATGTTGTAAAGAGTAGCAAACTCTTAGATGTTGTTGGTAATGCATATATGTGGATTATGTACTGTAATGTTACAACGTATGTTCATGTTTATGAATAAAATGGGAAGTTTTGATCTTTGAAAATACTTGTGTTATGTATGATGCCTTAATAAGTGAATGTGATTGCTCTAACATGCCATTCCCATAGGGCATATTCTTGGATAATCTATGGATGTTTGGGCATATGCATTATAGTAGTGGTGTGTTACAATTTTTGGTATCAGAGCATAGTTTGGCATCCCTAGTGACATATAGGAGCAACTTAGCATGACATTTAGTGAGAAACTCATATATGATCATGATTGTCGGTTGTTATAGGTCATCCGCCGTAGGAGACCGTGTCACAAAGTTAGCTGACCTTGAGCCAATAGGAGCCAACAGAGAGTCTCCTATGCCCTAGTCTAAGCCAATGCCTCAAAGAGTGCCTGAGAGGAGAGAAAGGAGGTATGACAAAATCAGGAAGTAAGAGGCTGCAGACTTTTATGGAAGTATAGACCCTGCTGAGTCAGAAGGTTGGTTAGAGAGGACAGTAAGGATATTTGACCAGATAGATTGCGAGTTTGATGAGAGGTTTAACTATGTAGTCTTACTACTTTAGGGTCCGACCTACCAATGGTGGAAGACTATTCCTGGTAGCTCGATCTGACCCTGCAGACTGATGTGAGAGGATTGTTTGAGGGTCTTTACATGCCAAAGATTTATTTAGACAAAAAGATGAAGGAGTTCTTAGATGTAAAGCAGGGAAGTCTTATTGTAGCTGAGTACGAAGTGCAGTTTAATGAGCTAATAGGGCATGCTACTGCCTTGATTCCTACTGAAAAGGACAAATGTAGGAGATTTGAAGATGAATTAATATAGATCTTCAAATAAGGCTAGCAATTACTAATTTGAGCAGTTTCATTGAGTTGAGAGCTGCTTCGATCATAATCAAACAATTATTAAAAGATGAGCAAAGAGAATACAGGCAAGAATTCAGAATGAAGAAGCTTGGTGAATTTCAAGCTGATTCTAGCAAAAGGATTAGTAAACGCCAAAGTAGACAATCATGATCACAATAGAGATCGAGACAGTTAGGGTTTAAGCTGAGAGGTGGTTTTGTTTATTTAGGTGGTAGAGCACTTGTTGGACCCTGGAAATTTTTCTTTAAGTAAGCATGATTTTAAATAATGTTTAGAGTTTTGATAGATTTAATTTTGGAGCTATAATTATGTCAAGTTTAGTAGGATTTGTTGATTGGGTAAGTGGAATTAAAGTGTTGATGTAATAAGGATGTTCAAGGACATTTTGGGATATCACTTAAGCATAAAAGAGCATAAGCTTATAAGGAAGGGTAAGATGGACTTTTTGGACTCATTAAGG
>JAOTAX010144154.1:0-16285 GCA_025629825.1 Erythroxylum guanchezii | reverse complement strand
TTCTAAGGACCATAAGTTAAAGAACGCACCTGTACGGGCGATTCATTATCTGGGGATTCTTTTCTAATCCTCTCCAAGACTTCCAAATTCGAATGCTTTTAAATAACATAACCAAAAAACTGAAATGGCAAAAACATTGAAACCCATTACAGAATAAAAACGTACGTCAGAAACCTTTTTAACAAGTCCTCACCATTACATGTTCCTTTTCATTGAAAGTTTGAAGAAAAGAAACCAAAGTCTCGCGAGTCCTCTTAACTGGGTCACTCAACGAAGACCCTAAGTAAATTACCTTCTTTTCTTCGTTAGTTTTCTTTTTTTACTCAAATTTATATAATTCTACTTTCAAAAAGAAAATGTTATTGCCTTTTCTTATTATTCTTATATGGATTTATATATATAGTTATCATTCTATTTTTCCAACTTTTTCAAGTCCTTTTTTATGAACACAACTTCTTCGAGTCTTTTTTTATGAACAGGTAAGGTTAAGTCTGCCAAGGTTTATACTCGACTTCTGGCAAAGCTCATGCAAAGCTGAGCGAAAAGCCTTATTATCTACACTGCGTGACTTTATGATCTCTAGAGCACGCTGGTGTAGCGATGTCAATTTTAACTTGATTCCTGACCTGATCGTTACTTTAAAAACACCGTTGTTTTAGCTTTTTTTTTAAAAAAATATTATAAGATCGGTCAGGTTAACCTGACAAGCCAAGGGCCGATCAGCTCGTGGTCAGGCCGAGCCACGAGTTGACCTATCCCAGGCCATCAGGCCATGGGTCGGGCTGGGCTAAGTCAGGAGCAACACTGTCCATTGACATTCCTAGGCCGACGTCTGTCTCTTTCTCTCTTTTATCTCCGTAAACTTTATATCAAGTAATTCTGAATTTTATTACATGGCTAACTAACACCTGCTTAGATTTAATTGCTTGTTCATTGATGATCTCACCGGCTTAGATTCTTTGATACTCAAACTATTCTTGTTGTGGGACATAAATTACATAGGTTTTTGTTGGTTTGTCTAGTTATAAAAGTCTTTAAGGTGTTTGACTTTTAGTATTGAAGCAAGCACCGATGCTACAGCAAGAAAGCTGAAAATTTTTCATAGTATTGTAGAAACTAAAAACGAATTGTTGTATGATGAAGCAGCCGATTGATGATGAAGCATTGGCGAGGCAGAAGGCAATTGATGACTGGCTACCTATTACTTCTTCGAGGAATTCAAAATGGTGGTATTCAGCTTTCCACAATGTCACTTCCATGGTTGGAGCCGGCGTCCTCAGTCTCCCATATGCTATGGCACAGCTTGGATGGTATGTTCCCTCTCATATAATGTATGTGCTTAAGGTAATATAAAACCTGTCTCAATGTGAAAAGATTTTTACTTCAGGGGTCCTGGAGTGGTTGCGCTAGTTCTGTCATGGGTTGTCACACTGTACACTCTATGGCAAATGGTTGAGATGCATGAAGTGGCGCCTGGGAAGCGATTTGATAGGTATCATGAACTGGGTCAACATGCATTTGGTGAAAAGCTGGGGCTTTACATCGTGGTGCCTCAACAACTCATTGTTGAAGTTAGTGTCGGTATTATTTATATGGTCACCGGTGGCAAATCATTGAAGAAGTTCCATGACCTGGTGTGCAAGGACTGCAAAGACATCAAGTTATCGTTTTTCATAATGATCTTTGCCTCTGTTCACTTCGTCCTCTCCCACCTCCCCAACTTCCACTCCATCGCCGGCGTCTCTCTAGCAGCTGCAGTCATGTCCCTGAGGTTAACTACACAATACCACTATTCCAATCTTAAGCTAAAGTTTGTGACTTCGGACCCAAAATTGACTCTAAATGTATGCATTGATTGTGATGTAGTTACTCAACCATTGCCTGGTCAGCCTCAATCCACAAGGGTGTTCAACCAGATGTGCAATATGGGTATAAAGCTACGACAACTGCGGGAACTGTCTTCAACTTCTTTAATGGCATGGGACAAGTGGCTTTCGCTTATGCTGGTCACAATGTGGTTTTGGAGATTCAAGCAACAATCCCATCCACACCTGAGAAGCTATCAAAAGGACCAATGTGGAAAGGAGTTGTTATAGCCTACATAATTGTGGCCTTGTGTTATTTCCCTGTTGCTCTAATTGGCTACTGGATGTTCGGTAATTCCGTCCAAGATGACATCCTTATCTCTCTCGAAAAGCCTGTCTGGCTTATTGCAATGGCTAACCTCTTCGTTGTGATCCATGTTATTGGAGGCTACCAAGTAAGTATATGTCCAACTCTTTTGATATGATGGTTGCTCTTTTCCTCTTCAGATTCACCAACTAAGCTTCGATTTTTTCTCTGCTGCAGATGTATTCAATGCCCGTGTTTGACATGATAGAAACTGTGTTAGTGAAGAAGTTGAACTTCAAGCCCACTACACTGCTCCGTTTCTTTGTCCGTAATATTTATGTTGGTAAGTAAACTGCAGAGTTCAACAGGTCATTTCCGCCATTGACGAGTCTGGAACTTATGTTTCTGTCCTCTAATTACAGCATTGACAATGTTCGTTGGCATTACCTTTCCCTTCTTCAGTGGCCTTCTTGGATTTTTTGGTGGATTGGCTTACGCCCCAACATCATACTACGTAAGCAACTTACTCTGCCTTATGTTAACCATGTGAGAATTGTCATGTTAAGAAGAACATCTTGAACTTGTCTCATGCCTGACTCGGGCATGTTTTGTTTTGTTCTTCAGCTTCCTTGCGTGATATGGCTTGCCATCTGTAAACCAAGGAAATTCAGCTTATCCTGGTGGACTAACTGGGTCTGTTGTTCTAATTTTTAAACACCATTGCCTTTTTCTATTCTCTTTTGTGCGTGCTTTCCATTTGATTTCTCTGAAACCTTACGTGTGTGGTTTTAACCAACTGCAGATTTGCATCGTTTTAGGCGTTCTCTTGATGGTGATTTCACCAATAGGAGGTCTCAGGCAAATCATACTTGAAGCCAAGACCTACAAGTTCTATCAATAGACACCATGCCTATACCAATATATGTAACATAAAAAAAGAGAATCCTCAATCGTCATCTTGAGAGACTAGAGTTAGACAGAAGATGATAATAATAATTGAGCGAGGCAAAAATTTAAAAGCATTGGAAACCGGAAAGATGTTCTTGGATTCCTGCAATGCAATGTAGCCTGTCATTACAATCAGGAAAATTTCTCTAAGAACTATCAGAAGTTTCCTCCAGGTCCTTGCTGTCTCGTTTGCTGTTTTTTTTTAATTGCTTTCTTCCCATGTTTGCTATGGTTGATCAAATGGGACCTCAAATTTCGACTTATAATATTGCAAACAACAAGAATTTATCATGTTTAATTGCTCTGATGTACAAAACAACCATATGAATGTGATTAAGGTTTGAAAAGACCGATGTTTGTGTCAGATTATGCTGTTTAAAGCCATTAATCTTGCCCTGTCATGATTAAACATTTCTTACAGTAACGATGTCTTATATAGTTGGAGTCTTGGAGACCTGTTCTTCACTTCTTATTGTTTTTTTCTTTTTTTTTTTTGGTAATCTTCACTTCTTATTGTTGACACACACTATTAGACAAGTCCAACATTCTCAGCCTAGACCTGAAGGAAACACAGTTTGTGGTTAAATTGTCTTAAATCTCTAAAATGGGAGTACAACCTACTGGAAGTCCTGCTGATTGTGGGGTTTGGAGAGATCAAAAAATACGCAGCTTTATTTCTAACCGATAGACTTATTGCAGGGTCTACTGAGATCTAAAAGTACGCAATTTTATGCATAGATAGGCATGAGACTCACTTAAGAGACTTACAATATTGATAGGTCGAATGGCAAAAAGTGTCAGGTCTCCTAATACTATTAGCTCGAGTCACTCGCCAAGTTATTGACAAGCTGATAGAATCAAAGCCCGTAAGAGAATTGAAGTAATCGAACTTCTGCAATTTCATCAAAACTTACAGGAGTGGAGAAGAGTTGTAATAGTATAGCTGGAGCAATCGTAAACCCACATAGATTTAGGCATGCCATTGGAGAAATTAACGTAAACAACTCATTTTGTGTGATCATATCAAAATCTGTCTGATGATCTTGTAAATTTAATCTTTAATATTTTAGACAATATTTTAAGTCTAGAATTCATGCATGATTATCTATAACATAATTGATTCAACCCATTTAATTAAGATTCATATTATAAGCGAGGGGAAAAAAATACTAACCTTGATCTACGCTTAACATGTGTAATCCCTTTCTAATCACAAACACCTTCTCTACGAAAAGAACTTTAACTACTCTCTTCTTCTACTTTTCTTCTTTTTTATCCAATCGTGCAAGAACATACGTTTCTTTGGTAACTATTCACTTTTATGAAGGCAGAGGAAAGGGTTCTTTTATTTATACTAGTGATTCTAATATTCTTTACAAGCCCAATAACTATTATCTTGGGCCCACCTTATATTAAAATCAACCCAAGTAATATGCGTCACACCTTTATGATTATTAAATCAATATAAGAATCTCTCACTTGGCCCATATTACGACTTAATGATCTAACAATATAAGTGCGCATCATATATTGAATCTATCAAGTCATCAAACTTGAATGAATTGAAATGATGGGATCATGGTGGTTACAAGTCAATTAACGACATAATTTCTTCTATGTATTATACAATCAACTCAATTCAAAATAACTGTAATTGAGAAACACTATAATTCTCAATTTTAATGTTTTTTTAAAACGTAATTTGTCATCACAATAAAACAATGTGTGTACACAACATAATGTAACAACTAACAAATAAGCAAAACATATCTTTAATTGAGTTCAAAAGTGTCAAAAACAATAATAGCAAAAAACCAAACATATGTATATACATAACATGAACTTATGCTAACAGGACTTATCTATAATGTTTATCCTTTCAACATGGCCAGTAAATGTTTTAAGCTGTAATTCTTTAGTTAACGGATCCGCAACTATTAGAACAGTTCCAACATGCTCAATTGACACTTTATATTTTTGTATTTCTTCTTTGACTAACAAGTATTTCAAATCTATGTGTTTAGCATCCTTAGAATACTTGTGATTTTTAGAGAAGAAGACAATTGCAGAATTATCACAATAAATTTTTAGCAGTCTAGCTATACTATCAACAATACCTAGCTCTAAGACAAAGTTCCGCAATCACAATGCTTGAATAATGGTCTCAAAGTACGCCACAAATTTAGCCTCTATGATAAAAGTAGAGATTGTTTTCCACTCTTTCAAAAAATTGCCGCTCCTAGTAGTTGGAATAGATAACTAAAGGTAAATTTCCTTAAGTCTATATAATCAACATAGTTTGAATCTGAATAATCTATTCATTCTAATTGATCTGATTTTCTGTATGTGAGCATATAATCCTTGGTACCTTGTAAATACGTAAGAACTTTCTTTTTAGCTTTCTATTGGTCAAATCTGAGATTACTTTGATATGGATCTAACATTCCAACAGAAAAATTGATATACAACGCGAGGACAAGTCTGAATATAATTCAGACTCCCAATTATAAACGCACAGGGAATAGATTCCATTTCCTTCAATTCCAAATCATTGTTGAGATATTGCATTTCACTAATTTATCCCTTTTTGAATTGGAACTAACCCTATTGAGTATTTTTTTCATCCTAAATTTCTACAATACTTTACTGATATATCATTTCTAAGACAACCCTAATAATTCTCGTGCCTTGTGATAGAATATTTCTATTCCAATCACATGAAATATCTCCCCTATATCTTTCATTTCAAAGTTATTAGGGAGAAATTTCTATACATTATGTAACAAGCCCAATCATTAGCAACCAAAAGAGTATCGTCAACATACAATACCAAAATAATGAACTAGCTCTCTCTGACCTTTATATAGATACACCTATTAACAATGTTCTTGACAAAATCATAAGAGGTAATTTTGTTTTTCCAACTAATAGCAATCTCCATTAACGGCATGAGCTTTTTTAAATGATGCAGGAAAAGCTTGGGAAAGATTAGTCAAACAGATACAGCCATGCATTTTTGGTTAGAACACATCCAGTATTCCAGTCCACATCATTCGCATAACATCCATTGTCCATATCTAACTTAATTAAAAGAGGTATGAGTATGACCGTTTGAGGATAAGATTCTATCTTTTATATTCTTTGGTTTAAATGAGTGACTGTGATTTCTTTTAAGGGTACTTGGACCGCTTCATGGCCGGCCAAGTGTCTTAGAGTGTTTCAGTTTCATATCTATGTCTATTTCTGCTCTTATATTAGCGTGGAAGAAAATAAGCATATGAAACATAGAATTATTAATTAAATAATTATTCAGATTATATATATATACACACACAAAACTTGAAATCTTGATTACGAAAATTTAAAATTTATGTACAGATAAATTAAATATGCATTAAATTTAAAATATTTGTTAATCTAAATTTTATTTTAACTATAAAAAAATTTATGTTAAATCAATAATAATTTTATTAGTAATTGATATTAAATAATTAAATAATATATTTAGTTAATAATAATAATAATTTTACTAAAGACTTTCTCGATGAACCGGTCAAAGCCGGTCATCTTCTCTTCTCATCGTTTCCTTCTCTGAAACTGCGAGTCCCTCCACAACCCTCAAACCAACTTTACCATCATTACTCAGTAAAAGCAAATACTTGATCATCGTTATCAAAAGTGCACCTCAGTTGGAGACAGAAAGTGGAAGAAATGGACTGAACGTCAGGGAAACAGACAGCAAATACTTAATACTCAATTCTACTATTAAGTATGACTCACCCACTTGCACTATTAAATTTGACTCTCTATTGGTTCCAACAAGCAACGTGTTGTCTTTTCCTCACTGACACGTGAAATGTTACGTCAATGGTACAAACGAGTGCAGAAAGATTCAGTTATCCCTTTACGGCTAGTCGACCCTGGCCTTCGTATAAAGCACAATAAATATATGAACAGGTAAATTATTTTTATTTTTATTAAAGATAAACATAATTTTGTATTATTTTTTATTCTCATTAATGCAACAAATTAAATAATATTATTAATATTAACATAAAAATTTAAATTACAAATCAAATATCATTTTTTTATTTTTTATATTCCATCTTTGTCCTCTTCTAATATTACACTTATATCTATAACAAACCTGATACTCAAACCAAACTCGTAGTCAATGAAGTCCCCGAGACAAAATCTCGCCAGACTCAAATCGAACCACGGGGTAAGCTACCTAATAAATGGAATTGGAACCCACACGGGCGGCCTGACCATTTTTAACTTCTTTCTTTTTATATATTTGTTGGATCTTATCTTCAAATAGAAGTTGGAGTCTCAGATTTAAAGGTAAACTATCACACTAGTTGCCAATTTGCCAAGTAGGTTGGTGGCATCTACTCCAACATTATTAGACCAGTGCAGGCATTCCCGTTCTGCTTCCAACTAACTAGACATGCCAACTCTGTGTTTTAACTTAACCATTTGATTATTTTCAAATACTACAGTACGCACCATCATGATTGATTATTAACAGTTGTTAGGTATTAGTAAGAAAAGTGGTGATGGTTGATTATTAACATTTAGTAAAAAGAGAAGCTATCCTTGTTAATATTTAATATAACTCCTGTCGAAAAATGCAAAAAGCCCATATTAATCTACTGTCTTGCATGTTTCTAAATACATAGCAACATCAGATTACCTTCAGAATACACTGAAATAACCATATATAATTGGTATGATAAAATCTCATTGTATCTTAAAGGCCATTCACCATTGACGGGTTTACATCTTTATCTTGAGAAGGAAAAAGAAAAGGTATTCCGAGGTGGTTTGGAAGCTCTGAAGAAACATGATTTACTATCTTAAGATGCAATTCATTTTTACGATTTGAGTTTGTTAAGCTTTAAAGAAGTCGGGAAAGCAAATTCTTATGTTGGATAGATTTATTATCATCAGCCTAAGGCTGAAAATTATTTTGAGCTTAACATTAGACTTGCGAAATCTTAAAAAACAGAAGCTTAAGCTTAGATAAATATATGGACTTGGTTTCAAAAGAACTTGAGCTTTTAAATTTTAGATATTGCCACATCCTTTTTATTTACGACCCAATTTTAAAAATTTTATTAAATTTGACTCACTATATTTCCTTTTTTGTTTTTTTTCCCTCTGTATTTCTTAACTTATGTCTTCAAATTTAAGAATAAAATAATGCCACTTTTTATTTGATTTTATATATTTAAAATCATTTTTATGATTTTAATAACTAAAAATGTTATACTATTACAAATTTTTAAAAATATTTTTATTAACTATCTTTCTAGTTATTTTAATATCAATTATCATATAATTGGTTATATAATTACTCGATTTTATTTCAATGATAATCTATATTAAATAATTTACTAAGATATTCATGAAAATTCAAGCGTTATATTTAGATACGGTAAAAACAATGTTTTAAAAATTAAAACAAAAATATTAAATTCAATTTATTATATAATAATAGTAAAGATTGATGTATTTTTATTTTAATAAAATATTTATTTTAATAATATTTATTATTTATTAATATGGTCTAATATCGATTAAATCTTTAGACCTTAAAACTTTCGTTTAATTGATTTAATATTTAGTTCAATTTTTAAAATATTAATTTTGTATGCAATATTCTGATTTTTGAAACACTTCAGTGAAATCTGCAAGGAGTTTTTCAATTTCCTCTCAGGCGTTTGTTTGGTCCGCCAACGATAATTGTTGTACAAGGTACTCCATTGAGGTCCTAGCCCGAGCTTTGCAGTGAAACAACATTGTGCGTTCCTTGAAATTGCACAGAACATAATCCAGCGTTGCTAACCACTAAACTCCAAGCACCATATCACACTGGCCGCCTTCAATGACGAGTGCGTTCGTCTTATTCTTACACATTCAACGGCAATTTAATTTGGGACCCCCTCCAACCGAGAATCTTAACGTCCTTAGAAAATTCAAAGAACCGGAGGAAGCTGGCGCTGCAGAGAAAAGTCAACCAAACACACATTATAAATATAAGTAGTTAAGACACTCCAAACACAACTTCACGACTCCTTCTTCTTCTTCTTTCCTTTGTCTCTGCGCAACTTCCGAGCAGTTTCTGAGTACCAAGCATGGTTTCTCAAACGGATCAGCCCAACGGTCACCAAATTGTTAGTATCTTTCTCTCTCTGATATATCAGTTTATAACTTTATGTATGTTTTTTTGTTTTGTATTGATTTGTTTCTTTGCATGTTCCAGTTGTATCTGCCTTCCTCTCTTGTCTGTATTTTGGTTAAGAAATAGATCAAAGCCAAAACTGAAACAACTTTTTCCAATGTTCTTGGAGATTTCCTAATTTTTGGGAATTTTTTTTAATAAAAGTGATTTTTTTAACCTAATTTTAGTTATTTTAGAAAGTACTTACTATTTCAAATTATTAAAATTAAGACTTAATATTATTAAAAATCTTATAACTTTAATTATACTAAAATAATTTGATAAGAATTTTTATTAGAATTTTTTAAATAAAAAATTTTAAAATAAAAAATAAAATAAGTAAATCATGCGAAAAGTGTGCCTCTTCAAGAAATAAATCTAGTAAAGAAAAGGCGTCACCGCCACTTGCCAGTGTCTGTGTCTGTGTCTTTCTATCCATCCCTGTAGACTTTATATCAAGTAATTTTTGCAGGGTTTTAATCTCTTTTAAATCAGTATCCAGTTCGCATCAAATTATCAATTATCGAATAAAAACGAAATTATATTTGAATTTATTGTAAAATTACTACTAGAGTTTGGCAGTATTATCTTTTAAATTAGAGCGTAGCTTTTTTAAAAAAATTTCTTAATTCTCTGTTTTCTCTCTAACGAAGATGTCATATAAAAATTAAGTGTACGTTTAATTTAGAGATTATAACCACTTATATTAGGATAAAATTTTAATCTAATTTTTCTAATTTCTAAGTTGATTCATCATAAAATTAGAAATTATAAACCTAGTTTTTATATATATAAAGTTCACACTTAAAAATAGATGCATGAAGATCAAAATATCATAAACATATTAGGCTACTTTGATTAATTAGGCCATAAACATATTAGGCTACTTTGATTAATCAGGCTGATAGCTTTTACATACAATTATACACATATAAGTTCACATATTTAATTAAAAATTCTTACAATTCTGAAATACTGAGATTTAATAAATTGGAGTAAAAATTCCTTAATCTGATCTTAACTAAAAGATTGAATTGCTCGGTCATTGATCGTCCCACCTGCTATTCTATGATGGTCAAACTATACTCGTTGTGTGGCATTAATTTCATAGGTTTTTGTCGGTTTATGACGTTTGTCTAGTTATGAAAGTCCTTAGGGTGTTTGGATTTTAGTAATGAATCAAGGGCGATGCTTGCAGTGAGTAAGCTGAAATTTTTTCATAGTATTTTACAAATGACGTTCTTAAATCATAATTATCCGAATCCTTATAACTAACCATATTTTTAAAATCAAATAATTAAATATATAAATATAAAACTCAGTCAAGTGAGGAAAATATTTATATAAAACTAAGACATACGACATTACTCAGCCTAATCCAAACAATTAACAAACATCTTAAAATTTTACTAAGCACAAAATATTAATTTTTAACAGTCATTTATGTTTTATCCTTTAATTAACCGAATTAACAATTTTCAGTTGCAATGAACTATGTCTTGCTTACTTGTTAATTAACATCATCAGGACTTAAGATGACTTAGTACTTACTTAACAGACAGATACCTATTTATCATTCACTCATATCAACACAATTTATCAATTTAAGATCATCGAATGTATCTGGTTTTAGGCAAGTCATAGATTCTTGATTTTTACAATTTATTCAAAACTTATTATCAATTAGTCTCTATTTAATAATACATTTTCACTGAATTAACAATTGGTACACCTCAATATATATACCAAAATATAAACACGAATATTCCAAGCTTTGGAACAATCAATGAAGTTACTTTCAGCATATGTTTTCTTTTTCAAAAAAATATAAACACAAACATCTTGTAATTCATGTATGTAAATATTAATCATTAATTTAATTAATGACTAATTCAAAAATATGATTCAATGTGAAATAATTTATTAATAAAAAATGCTATTATAAGAATAAAGTATAAGATTATTCTTATATCTATTTTTGACTAAACTAATTAATAGTCTAATTTACTCCTTAATCTAACTTAGATATTTCAAAAATTCTATCAAACTAATTTATAAAAAATTTAAACTTAAATATATTTAATAATCCAACATTATTCTCTTTTCCACTTTATTTTTAATTATAAAAATAATATCCTTACTATCCTAACTATCATAATTACTAAAATACCTTTAACTAATTAAAAGTTGTATTTAACCATCATTTATTCAATTAATATCACAAATACCATTCTTGGAACCAAATTCTGTATTTACCCTTAACTCTTACATTTTCTATTTTACCCCTTAATGCAACTTAAAATTTTCAAATTATACTCTCTCCTCTTCTCCTATCTCCTCTTCTTTTCTCATTTTACATCCACATTTTTTCCATTTTCTTATCTCTTTTCATGACTTCAATTTGTCTCAAACAACTACGTACAACATGCAAACGAACTATAAACTAGTGTAGGATCGTCAAAAGTCACAAAAAATAGTTGCTAGAATTTTGCCTATATGTTAAGAGATTTTGGGGTTGTTAAGCTCCACAATATCATCCCTATTTGTTGCAAAACAAAGCAAATGAAGAAACTTACGAGAGAAGTGTCACTTGCAATAGAAAAATGGTGTATTTAGACACAATCATCAGCTGGAAAATGGAAAGCAAGAAGAAGAAGAAGAACTTCGTTGGAGTTCTCGTCATTTTCCAGCTCCTAGCCTTTTATACATGATTAATAGTTTTTGCGATCGGCTGTTTTTATCTTGCGGGCTTTATAGAAACTAACAACGACTTGTTGTACGATGAAGCAGGCGATTGATGGTGAAGCATCGGCGAGGCACAAGGCAATTGATGAGTGGTGGCATCCACCTATTACTTCTTCTAGGAAAGCAAAATGGTGGCATTCAGCTTTCCACAATGTCACTGCCATGGTTGGAGCTGGCGTCCTCAGTCTCCCACATGCCATGGCCAATCTTGGATGGTACGTTCCCTATCATATAATGGATGTGCTTAAGGTACTATAAAACCTGTCTCAATGTGAAAAGATTTTTACTTCAGGGGTCCTGGAGTGGTTGTGCTAGTTCTGTCATGGGTCATCACACTGTACACTCTATGGCAAATGGTTGAGATGCATGAAATGGTGCCTGGGAAGCGATTTGATAGGTATCATGAACTGGGTCAACATGCATTTGGTGAAAAGCTCGGGCTTTACATCGTGGTGCCTCAACAACTTATTGTTGAAGTTAGTGTCTGTATTGTTTATATGATCACCGGAGGCGAGTCACTGAAGCGGTTCCATCACCTGGTGTGCAACGACTGCAAACACATCAAGTTGACATTTTTCATAATGATCTTTGCCTCTGCTCACTTCGTCCTCTCCCACCTCCCCAACTTCGACTCCATCGCCGGCATCTCTCTGACAGCTGCAATCATGTCCCTGAGGTTCACTACAGAATACATTGTTCCAATCTTAAGCAAAAATTTGTGATTTTGAGCCAAAATTGACTTCCAAATGTATGCATTTATTGTGATGTAGTTACTCAACCATTGCCTGGTCAGTCCACGAGGGTGTTGAACCTGGTGCGCAATATGGGTACAAAGCTAAGACAACTGCAGGAACTGTCTTCAACTTCTTTACTGCCTTGGGAGATGTGGCTTTCGCGTATGCTGGTCACAATGTGATTTTGGAGATTCAAGCAACAATGCCATCTACACCTGAGAAGCCATCAAAAGGACCTATGTGGAAAGGAGTAGTTGTAGCCTATATAGCTGTGGCCTTGTGCTATTTCCCTGTTGCTCTAATTGGCTATTGGACGTACGGCAATTCAGTCCAAGATAACATTCTTATATCTCTCGAAAAGCCTGTCTGGCTTATTGCAATGGCTAACATCTTCGTTGTGATCCATGTTATTGGAGGCTACCAAGTATGTATATGTCCAACTCTTTTAATATGATGGTTGCTCTTTTCCTGTTTAGATTCACCAACTAAGCTTCGATTTTTTCTGTGCTGCAGATGTATGCAATGCCCGTGTTTGACATGATAGAAACCTTGTTAGTGAAAAACTTGAACTTCAAGCCCACTAGGTTGCTCCGTTTCTTTGTCCGTAATATTTATGTTGGTAAGTAAACTGCAGAGTTCAACATGTCATTTCAGCCATTGACGAGTCTGAAACTTATGTTTCTGTCCTCTAATTGTAGCATCGACAATGTTCGTTGGCATTACCTTCCCCTTCTTCGGTGCCCTTCTTGGATTTTTTGGTGGATTTTTTTTCGCCCCAACATCATACTTCGTAAGTAACTATGTTTTATGTTAACCATGCGAGAATTGTTATGTTAAGAAGAACATCTTGAACTTGTCCTATGTCTGACTCGGGTAAGTTTTGTTTTGTTCTTCAGCTTCCTTGCGTGATGTGGCTTACCATTTACAAACCAAGGAAATTTAGCTTGTCCTGGTGGACTAACTGGGTATGTTGTTGTAACTTCTAAACACCATTGCCTTTTTCTTCTCTCTTTTGTGCTTGCTTTAGATTTGATTTATCTGAAACCTTACGCGTGTGGTTTTAACCAATTGCAGATTTGCATCGTTATTGGCGTTCTCTTGACGGTGATTGCACCACTAGGAGGTCTCAGGCAAATCATACTTCAAGCCAAGACCTACGATTTCTATTCATAGGAACCATTCCCATAGCATTATGTAACTCTTGATTTTAGAACTTTAGTATATCTAATATGTAGAAGACTGTAGTATACGAGAAGAATTAAGTATTTTTCATTTACTCTCTTTTCTGTATTTATACACTTGGCTGTCAACATTGTTAACAGATTTTACAAAGATTAACTTCTAACTGCTTCTAACTTCTTCTTGTTCTTGATTTACAAGATGTCTAAGACACCAACATACTCCTCCTGTCTTAGCAATCTTGAGATACCCCTATCCTGTTCCGCAAAAAATCGAACCTTCTCCCTTGCAACGCTTTAGTGAATAGATCAGATCGGCTAGCTGTTCCTCTGTTTTACAATACGCAAGCTTTATCTCTTTGTTGCGGTCTAAACAAAACAATATAAATTAAATTTTACCTAGACCAATTAGAGGCAAATGCACCCCGTTGACAAGTAATATAAATCGGTAAGAACCGGATATCGTATCCAAGGGAAAATTTCCAACACGTAAGACAATTAAATTAAATGATGAAAAATTATTTAGACGATCAAAAAGTGATTGATTTGAAAATAAAATAAAATAAAGTAAGCAAATTGAGAAAATATGAAAAATGTAAGGTATGAATTAAAATGACTAGATTTAATCAAATGACAGAAATCGGTTAAGGTATCAGATTTCAATTAGATTGGACACTAAAAATAAAATTATATCGGCGGTTTGATTTAGGAAATACTTCACTTAAGCAAGTCAAACCCAATGTTCATAGGCATTTCTTTTCTTCTAAATCCGAGTTATCACTTGGTTCATAGATAATTCGGAATAAAAGACATTAAATACAAGAAGCCTAAAATTAAGTTCGTTAATCCTAGGTATCCTCACACAAGATCCCAAGGTTGGTCTACACTTTAGTCTCAAGTATGTAGCTTGATTAATTTTTCGACAAATCAAATCCCATGGTTGTGGCATTCAATCATCTAAAGTCTTAATCCAGATAATCCAGTTAAATTAAGACTAAATATGCATTCAATCAAACAAAAATCAATACCATAAAATTATCCTAATTCAGTATCAATATTAACCTTAACCGAAAAGAGAAATTTACTCACACATATTCATTAATGAAACATAAATTATGGTTATAATATATGGCTGCATTGATTAAATCTACATAATTAAAATAAATATGGAATTAAAAAGTAAAAATTAAAAACAAAACACCCCATTTATAATCTTCGAGAGAGATGATTGTTGCTGTCCAAAAATTTCTCTAATGTCGACGTCTTCTACCATTGCCGTTAATTCCACCTTTTGTTCTTGTAAAACTGTGACAATCGGATTAAAAAAACGTCTCACCTACTGAAGCTCTCTTTGCTACTGCAGTTATCTCCCTCTTGGTCATTTTTCACTGAAGTGACAAAATAAGTTGGTGGTCCACCCATTCAAATTCATGACAACAATACAAACTCTTTTCATGCTTTTGTCTTCTATTCACGCACATACAAACTCTTCTCATGCTTTTGGCTTCTATTCACGCACATGGAGCCTCCTCTTTTGTTACTATTGATTGACATGACAAATAAGGTTTGTGTCCTCCTTATTCATACACGTCCCTTCTCCTATGTTAGCTCCTTCTCTTCGTTTTATTGCCACTAGCGCTGTCACTTTCTTCTCCTTAAACCAGCAGCTGCAACGTTCTTCTCCAACTCCCAGCTACTAACGTGATCCTTCTGGTTTTTGTAAGAGTCTTCAACGTCCCAAGCCTCTTTAACTCCACGCAGCTGCTTCCTCTTTTAATGTCCACCAGCTACTTCATCGTGGGGGCTTCCACCAGGTGCTGCTTCATGCATGATGCCACCAGCTGCTTTCGTCCACCAGCAGTTCAACGTCTTGCTGCCAGCTGCTTACCCTTGCCACCAACTAATGTATTTAAACTCTAGCTGCTTGGATTATTGCCCTCCAATCAGCTAACGTCTTTAATCTCCATCTCACCAGCTCAACGTCGATTGCCAAACGTGATTTTTCGTTTTCCAACCACCAGCTCCTCTCTCCTTGATGTGTCACAATTTTTTGTAGAGTTGGTGAGAACGTTCGTCCCAAAAAGATTGTCTCCTCCTAACGTCCTTTATCGTTTCTTCTTTAGACCACCAAGCTGCCATCTTCTTTCTCTTGACTGTGGGCTGTGGGCTTTAATTGGATAAACCCGGTCCAATCTTTAACAATCAGCAATTAACCTTAATCTGCTTCTTGACTTGGTGAGCTGGATGGCTGAAGTTCGAAACTGGAGACTGAGGACACGTTGGGAGGAAATCTGAGGTAAGCTTCTTCCTTCCTTCTTTCTGCTGGCTAAGATTCTTCCTTT
>JAOTAX010144050.1:0-16290 GCA_025629825.1 Erythroxylum guanchezii | reverse complement strand
ACAGTCTAAACCATAATCAAGCGACCAACTTGATTATTCAACTGTGAATCAACTAATTTAGATTCTAATAATATACACGTTTCCCATACATCTCTATGTATATGTATATTACTTACAAAAGAATCCTGGTACCTTTTGACTAGATATATAATGATCACACATATAAAACCAAACTCTTTTGTTTTATTAATAGTAAATATTTTCATTACAAAACTGTAACTGAAGAAGATAAAATTACATGTAAATACACTTGCTTTCCAGGGCATTATATTTACTTAACTCCAACAATAACATTTTGAATTAAGTGAGAAGAAAAGAAAGAGCATGAAAAGTATGAAAGCATTTGATGAAATGAATATATGCTTTGTTTGGGTAAGAGAGAAACACGTTTCATTAGTCACATGCACGTTAACCCATAGCCTTCTCCCGGCTGCCCGCTTGAGGCCCCAAGATACTGAGAATTTGGACTCGATTTGTTCATGGAGTAAACTTCGGTTTCTCTGTTTCGTACCACGAAACTCTCGAGTCATTTTTTTGTGCATTGCATAATTGAATTTTCAAGCATGAATTATTTTGAGTGTTAAACGTTATGAGTTTTGAGCTAAATTAATGAATGCTTAAATTGCCGAACATATATTATGTATACATGTACATATGATTGACTTTGGTCAATTGCCAGTGATTATAAATATTTTAGCCACTGAGCTGTGTTGCTCATCCCACTATTCCCTCCTCAGGTGCAAAACGAGAAGGTTAGAAATCCTTGCAAGGTTAGAAACTTTTGTAACTAGGTTAGTTCAATAAATTTCGGATGGCTTCATGAGTATGTAAACATTTAGCATCCTCTATAGGTTGCATTTTTTGTTAAGCCTTTGTTTATAATGTAAAATTGTAATTAAAGCTATGTATGAGCTTTTGTGGTTTCGGCAAATGAGTTTAGAACTGAAAAGTTCCCCATCTGTATGTGCATGTTTCTTTGGTAGTTGCACATTTCGAAAATCCAAATCTCTCCTTGGTGTAGAAATCACATGCCGAATTCAAGGGAAAAATGGGTTATTTTAGACTAAATTAGACGAAGTTGCCTTATGGAAAGTTGTAGCTCATCTTTTTAGCTTTCCATCGGTATATAATATGAAATATTTGTGCGTAAGAGTCAAAATTCATGGTCCTTAGAAGGGGAGATGCTTAGGAGCATCAAAAATGTATCGTCTATAAGGACGATTCGTCTATAAAGTCGTATCATCTGTCAAGATGCTTCGTCTATGATGACGTCATATCGTTTATGTTGACATCATATCGTCTGTGAAGATGTATCATCTGTAAGGATGATTCGTTTGTAAAGTTGTATCATCTGTAAAGACGGTTCATCTGTGATGATGTCATATCGTCTGTGAAGATGTATCGTCTATAAGGAAGATTCGTTTGTAAAGTTGTATCGTCTGTAAAGACGCTTCGTCTGTGATGATGTCATTTCATTTTAAAACTTTGCATCGTCTTAAGTAGACCTTGCTTCGTCTTAAGTTGATTCCATTCGTCTGCTCTCCGCATTCTTCTGATCTTTCGAATTCGTCTGCTCTCTATATTCGTCTACTTTCTACATTCCTCTGCTCTTCCACATTCGTATGCTCTTCCACATTCGTCTGCTCTTCCGTATTCGTCTGCCCTTCCACATTCGTCTGCTCCCTACATTTGTCTGCTTCGTGTTCGTCTGCTTTTACACATTTATCTGCTTTGTGGCATTTGTCTGCTTTGTGGCATTTGTTTGCTCCACATTCGTCTGCTTTTCCACATTCGTCTGCTTTGTGACATTCGTTTGCTCTGCATTCGTCTACTTTGTGGCATTCGTCTGCTCTGCATTCGTCTATTTTTTTCCGCATTCATCTACTCTGTGGCATTCATCTGCTCTGCATTCGTCTGCTTTGTGGCATTCATCTGTTTTCCCCATTCGTCTGCTTTTTGTTTCATCTATAGTTGACACTCCACTTCTTCTGCACACTATTCATCTTAAACTGTATGGTTAAATTTTTGGCCCTCCAGATGATAGAATCCATCTTCAAGGTCTTCATGAAAGTTGTAGATCTTAAAGTCTTCTTTTGAACAGTCCAAAGAATTGTTTAGTCCGACGTCTACAAAGAAAGTTATGCCCTTTTTCCCTAAACAAGTTCAATAGGGTTATGGACAAGTATTGTTTCAGTTTATGGCTCCGAAGGCTGGGCTTCAGAAGTAGGGTCTAGCATTATCCTTTCTGTTATTGTGTATAACCTGTTGGTTGAATGAAACCTTCAAACCTTCAAAGATGAAGCCTTGGATGTAAGGAGCCTTAACACGAGAGTGATCTTTAAAGTTATGGAACACCTCAACTCAAACACTAAGAGTAGGTAAATTGTGTGTGTGTTTTATAATTTAATGAAATGATTGCAAGCTTGATTCTAAATTCAAGTGCAGGTAAAGAGAGGGCAATCAATTCCCTCTTTGACAGCTACACAAGGAGCAACATAAGATGAAGCGATAGCATCAACCTCTACAAAGCATTGAAGAATGAGTTATTGAAGTATGGTGACAAAAGCTACAAGGTGACCTCCTTCAGTTCAAATTCTTGCTTGAAAAGATAGAAGTCCAGATCCAATGGAAGGCACCTATTTCATCACTGAGTAATCTGACATACAGGTAAGGATTAATAGGGAGGCTGGAGGTGAGTACATGATATATGAGTTTGTTGCATGTCATTGTGTTACTGGAAAGATGGTCTTGATATGTCATTAGAGATTGGAGTCATAGTTTGGCTTGTTATTGTGGCTCTCTTGATTATAGGGCAACTTTTGTAGGGTTCCTTTTGGTCTCTTGTAAGTCAGGTTTCCGATTTGGTTAAGAGATTGCAGCTTGGACAATCTCTAGATGTATATAACTTCTATTTATTTATAAACTTTCTAATTTACCCCAAAAAAAGGCAATGATAATGAAATGATGGTGTTAGTCTAATAAGGCTCAAAATCTCACTGGCTTTGTCTACCATTAGTCAGCACTCTTCTAAAGATAATGCACATCGACCAATCATAAGAGTAAAAATACATGCTAAAGTTGCTATGAAATTCTCTAATCATGACTATATAATCCTAGAAGTAATAGAAAACAAGAAAATGTTTTTTCATTTGTTTTATTCTTTCTCTCATTTTGATCAAAAACTTAACAGAAATCAAACAAACAAATTGAAAAAACACACATGTATATAAAAAGTAATGCGGAAATGTAAAGGAAAAGAAATTTACTTCCCTTAGGTTGCCTTCCAAGAAACAACCTTTGTTTAGGGTCGCTGGCTCAATTCCTCCTTCTCCTCACCTGACAAAATTGTGATCTTCAGGTATTACAGTTAGCATCACTTCCACGCGAGGTAGTTCTAAATAGGGCCTTAGTTGATCATCATCCTCATTCAGTGTCTTCCCTATCCTCAAATTCTCAATCTCAACTGTGTCTATACACTCCAGAAATATTTCGAACATCTCTACACCTTTTTCTTCATCATTTAATTCAGTTAAAAGTCTATAATTGGTTAGTGCATATGGATTATATTTTAGATCTTACGGCTTCATACCATTTTATAGAATCAATGTTAGTCATTTCTTCCTTTAAATTAGTAGGCTTGTCATCCATAAGAAACATATCATCTTTCCTCTTTCCAGTATGTAGAGGAAATCCAATTGGAAGATATCCTATTAGTGCATCGCAAATATATCTATTGAACACTTGGATATACATCATATGCATCAACTTAAGGTTATATTTGGATGTGCACTATTGGTTCTTGAGCTTCTCTAAGTTCTACCTAACTCATACCACTTTCCTTAATAATAAATTTTATTTTTCATAATGTATTATACCTTGAGACATACACCTTTGGTTCAGGAGGATGGTAAAAGTGATATCCAATATTGTCATTCAAATACATAATGTATCTCTATTTATTTAATTTAGCTTAAAGCTTATTTAATATTACATTCTTTGCAGTAACATCACATCCCTAAATCTCTAGGCATGAAAATTTTGGTTCGTTACTGATCCATATCTCATATAGAGTCTTATCAATCAATGAAACTCTATTTAGAATATAAGAAACTGTTTTGAAGGCATATTGTCAGAAGAAGATAGGAACATCTACATGTCATGGAATATGTTATATCTAATAAAACACAATTTCTCCACACACAGTTTAAGTACTCACTACCTCGATCAAATCTAAGTGCATTAATACTTCTACCAGATTATTTCTCAACCTCGAATCTAAATTATTTGAACCTTTCAAATAATTCAAAATTTTGTTTCATTAAATAAGTATAAACATATCACAATGATCATTTATAAATGTTGAAAATTATGAATAGCCACCTCTAGTATGAGTAGACATAAAGCAACATACATATAAATAAGCTCTAACAATTCATTATTACATTATGCCTTTCCACTAAAAGATAAATTTGATCATCTTATTTAACAAAAAACATTAATGAGCTTCATGTAATTCATAATCAAAGGGATCCAAATATCCTTCTTTATGTAATTTTATGATTATATTTTTGTTGATATACCTTACCTATAATGTAATAAATAATATGGATTTCCTAATTTTCTTTTTTTTCTATTTTCATTAAAGAATGACCTTTTTATATCTAATTTATAAAACTATTTGTAAGTAATCCAGATCTATAATAAACAATATCATTATATAAAGAAAATTTTTTATTCATAATAATGAATCAATTCATATATAAATAAGAAATAGAAATAATATTTTTCATAATAACTGGAGCATAATAACAATTATTTATGTAACACCCCACTCTCGTAAGACACATACCCGACATCTAAGGTGATATCCGAGTACGTACTCCACAAGGGTAGCATGCTAGAACAATCATTCAGTCAAAATTCATTACAAAATTTTGTTTCTTTAAAATAATGTACGCGTATGCGAAAAATCATTAATCAAATCGGGCCCACTTTATTTAAAAATATTTCCATTCACAAGTTACAATTATTAAAAACATTAGTATTCAACAGCCACTTAGGCCCATTTCAGATACATAACACTTGCAATCATAATGCCATTTCATTACCAAATCATTCACATACACTTTGTATAAGTCTTGCGAAAAATAATTCAAAAATAAAATTACTGAAGACATATGCAGGTACAAATTGATCCCGACCCTTAATCCATATTTGATCTCAATGGTTATACTCCATTTAGCCTAACTGCATAATTCCTCGGAACCTGAAAAGCCACCATGCAATTTTTGATGAGCTTTGTGAACTCAATGAGTGAACCATAGCTTTGTGAACTCAATGAGTGAACCATCATTGATGATTTCACCTAGGATAAATACACCAAATCATATATTTCACATATATTCATTCTGATCATGAATAATCCAAATACTTATATTATCATGGTGATACATGGTATCATCGCAAATTCAGAACAGATATATATATATATATATATATATATATATATATATATACAGATGCATATGAGACTCCAAATTTTGTTATTATTGTTATGACCGAGTGTCTTTCATATGCGTATACAGATATTGGCTCATTGGGCTCAGTCAAAACAGAATCACAGAGCATAGCTCTATGTACAGAAATAGAAATCACGGAGCAAAGCTCTACGTGCAAGTTCTACGTGATTTCTATTTCTTATTGTGATCCTTATCACCATATCATTCATATATCAAAACTCTAATAATTATCATTGTACCTAGGGTTTGGACCACAATAAAACAATGTGAAACTAATTTAGTAACCTAATTGATCATTTCAGATTTTTCTAACAACATGCTTTTAAGTCAACTTTGTATGATCATTCTGATAAGGTAAATGGCACAATTAGGCAACACTTCCTTCTAGAAAGTTATTCTCTAATGTCTTAAGTTTCTAATGACACCAAGATCATAAAATTTGATTCAGTATTCTATACTCAATTCACTTTGGACTGTTCTTTGAACTATAATTGTACTTTGTATTTAACTTCAAGTCAAACTCTATGATTTTTAGAGATAGAATTACAATTCAATCTCTTCAAGCAATTTGTAGCCCTACGTCTCTAGTTTACTCAAAATCAAAAATCATTTCATTTGGATAACTACAAAAAAATATATTGTCAAAATACCGAAGCATATTCAGTGATAATACTCTAGTCATGAAGCTCCAGAATTGTTCATCAATCAATCAATCTCTTCCAAGTGATTTCAGATGGCTATAATATTTGGTGGAGTTGTAGATAAATGTGTTGCGAGTCTTTTGGTTCAAGAATCAAGTAATTTGGATATCAGGGGAAGAAGTTATAGAAAATTTAATGACAAATGTTCAAAAACAATCAGTTTTCAAAAAGCAAGGAAGTCGCGATCGTGCAGGCGCAATACCAATAGCACAGTCACGATTCACGATCTTTATCAATGAAGTCATGATCATGCTTTCACTGAACAGCACTTCATCTTCTCCTTCCAATTTTTTCATTTGTTCCCAGATTTCACATTCCTATAACATCTATTATGCATTTCTATACCTAAAACAATCTCTAAACAAATTAGATTCAAGTGTACCATTCAAACACCAAAAATCTGAAACTCCTTATATTCTTCCTCTCTCTACTTTAATTTTCTAGATTTTTATTCTCACTTCAATCTTCTTTAATTAACACAATGACATTTAAACCAATTCTTTTAGCTTCATTTTAGCTTAATAACATAAAACAAATCAAAAATCCAAGGTTTACACTTAAACATCAAAAATTTGATTCTCATATATGGAAATTCCATTTTCTGCATTTTCTTTCTCTTTCTACTTTCATCTTATGCATTTTTTCCACTTTTCTACACTTTCATTTCATCAAAAACTTATCATTTGATTAACTTTATACCACGACCTCACCAACATCTTCTTTTAAATTCATTGAACTCATCAAAATCCATCTCTATAAACACTCCACAAATTCACGCATGAACAGCAATGACAACCCATATTCGGTTTTTCTCTAAACCAGAATATAGTGTATATATATATATATATAGTCATCAATTTTCCAACTCTCTTCCATAACTCATCTCAAACTAAAACGGATCCTATCTCATATTTCTATTTCATAAATCCATCATTTGATTCATTCATCACTGAAGCTACACCTCTCAAACCCACTTATGCATGTATATATTTACACCGTAAGACATCATCAGAGTTACTTACTTGTTTTAGCAATGAGAGGGAATCTATAGCACAAAAAGAATAACAATTTGCTATTCGGTGATGAAGAATAGGGAAGAGAATTGCGGTGTCGAGTGTTGCAATGAAGAACAAAAGCTACCGTATTCTCTTCCTAACCATAACATAGTAATATGTGTATTCTTTGCATGTCTTACACTTGTCACCCAATTAAGACTACCACATGTCACCATGCATGTAAGTCATATGTCAATATTTAATCAGTCCACAAGTCACATTAGAATTGGTCCGAATTTTAATATTTTTCCTAAAATTCACCAAAAATTTTGTAATACCCTATATAGACCAAAATTGCTAGATCATATTTTATTCACGTTAATATCTCATATACCCGAAAAATGTCATGAATGCATGTACAATCATATTAATGTACAAAAATCAATATTATCGTGTATGTATATGCCATATTTTGCATAAGTATGAATCATACTTTCTAATTTCTCAATAATTTCTCATATTCATTATTCAAATCTTATCATGGGTAATAGGATGTTACAATTTAGTTATTGTACATGTTTATAAGGTAAAACTAAACTACAAGTTATTACTATTAATGCAGCAAGCCTTGCTCTATTACCAACTTGAAAATCTATTTTCCCTTTCTTCAATGATTTAGTCTTTATTAACAGCTACATATTATTATAAATTTGAGAATTATGAGAAAATATCTGATACCTAAGATTGTAAAAGAAGTAAAAAGATTTATTTTGATAATAAAGATATATAAGTATGAAGCTTCCTTAAGCTTCTTCTCGATCAAGCTAGTAAGATAAACTTTACAGTTCTTCTTCTAGTTTTTATTAAATCCACACTGAAAATGCATGCCCTTATCATTGTTCATGTTGACACCACTAGTTGGATTTACTACTATAGAAAAGCCTTATATTTCTCATTCTTATTCTTCTTAGAAACTTTTTTCCCTCATTAAAGAATTTATAACAAGAACAAAATTTAATTCCTTTTAAATGCATCCTTTTGCAGTGTACTGATATAATGCTTTGGAAGTTTCATACTCTCTACTCTACTTTGTGCACCAAATAACTCCTTCAGATGTAGTATCATAGTTTTAACATCCATGTTCTCATGTTGCCTTTAAAGCTCAGGAGACACATATAGCTTATTCAACATCATCAATATGACTTAATATCTCTCCTATATTTTATTAGTTGCATTCACATCAAGTTTGGTAAAATCGTAGTGTCAAAAGCAAACGACTTCTTTACATGCTTGTGAACAATTCTAAAGTCAAGAAACTAATATAAGAAATTAAGTCTAGTAAACTTGTTAGGATCTGTGATACTCCTCAGATACAAATTATTTATGCATGATATTCATTGTAACTAGTGATTAAATTATAAAAAAGCAAGTATTAGTTTGTACCACAAAAATCAAATAAATAAGAACCTTCATAAATATTTAGTCACTCTCACTATTTTATTCAAAATAATATTGGTCAATACTATTTTAGAAGATTACTTTGATCTTTTTAGTGCATTAGAATCTTATTCAAACTTATTTGATCTTGAGTTTGCTCACCAAATTAAATAAACTTAAATTAAGTAGACAACATCTTTATCAACCACATCTTATTTGACTCCTATATCTATTGAGTAATAGATATTTTTTGAAACATATCATGTACATTATTTCTAATCCTACCTCTAAATTCATATGATCTAGAATTTTTTCTTCCAAATCATATCAATTTAGTTTAATAGGTACTGCTAATTTAAGACGAAATATATTCGGGTTAAAAGTATCTTTAGTTTGCTCAACAAGCATTGTAATAAATAGAAATAAAGTTTTATACTTAAATAATGGAAGGTAATAATTATATTTTTAACAGAATAATATTTAATTAACAACGTTAAAATCTTAAAATTTTATGCCTCTTTATAATTAATATAATATTAATTATATCTAACATAATCTAATTGTGACAACTATTTCTTTAAAAGTGTTTCTTGATTCTAATTATTTATTTGATAACTAATTTAATTTAATAATTCAAATCTTGAAAAGCTAAATTAAATTCGATAAATATTCCTAATAAAAATTAAAATTTCTGAAAATAATTTTCAATCAATTAGAAAAAGTTCTAGTTTATTAAGAATATACTAATTTATTAGTAATGTAATTAAAATTAATTTAACAAAATTAATGTATTATAGAAAAATAAAACAAAAGGGATGGACTATTTGATGTATCTATTGCATGCATTAGCAATTTTCTATGAGGCATGTGCATTTTTTTTAACCTAGTTAACCACATATGATGCTACAGTAATAGTTAACTCTCTCTTAATAATGTTTAAACATTTAGGGGTCATATGTCTTATACTCTATCGATTTGTCCTATTGTTGTTAAAAGCATCGATTGGGCATTGCCAACTCCTTGCCGGTGGATTAACTAACGACAAACTTTGTTGCGATTTATAAAGTAAAGAAAGATGACTCAAATTTTAAGAGGGATTGATAAGAGCACTAGCCCCCTTGAGTCTTTCCCTTTTATAGAGAAAGAATTTGGTTTCTTTCAATTATAATTCTAATTAAATTATTAATCATAATTAAAGTCTAACTCTAAATATAATTTATTCTCAGTAAAATCATATATCTCATATTTAGTCATTAAAGTTTTTTAAACTTCATAATTATGTTTAACTTAATTTAAATTAAATTTCTCTCATTAATTACTTGATATGATAATCCATTAAATACTTAATAATAAAATAAAATAAAATAAAATAAAATAATTTATTTTTATTTTTATTTTTTAATTAAATAATTTATAATCATAAATCAAAATTAACATCTAGTAGTATATTATTGATCACCCAAATATTAGGATATATCAAAATGGCTTGACTTAATATATCCATGCATGATTATAACTGTAACATCCTCTATACAGAACCTACAACCACCCACATATATGGCAACTAAATTCCTGTACATACATTCATGGCATACACTTCTATTCATTTATAGGGATTGTCATCGCACATTTGTCTATTACATATTACAAAATTGCATATCACTTAACATTATCATTTAAGAGTAGTATTACATCTTTACATTTATACGATAATCCAAAGGAAATATTACATATAACTTAAATTCTTAGTTGCAAATTGTTACATATATAATCATCTATAACCCAAAAGTATATTTACTACTAACAGTTGGCCTTGGTCTCTATAGATGTTCCATATACCTCACTCCTATTACTTAGACCTACATAAATTAACACCTGTGCTAAGCTTGAAAGCTAAGAGGGGAAACACGTAGTTTAGATGACCACTCATAGCAGTCATCTGCGAAGCACACATTTTCATAAGTATCACAAAATGTATAAATAGTGATGGCATAAATAATCAAGGTACATAATGCAAATATGCTTCAATGTATTATTCATATACCGTAAATTTACATTTATAAGCCAAACATTGATATTCAAAACTCACTAATACATATTACCAATACAACTGCTCATCATTATAAATCGTCAATACAATCAGTACAAATGCTTATCAATACCAATTATTCATGTTATCATTAATGGACCCCATAATTTTTTTATTTATTAGTGATTTCCTTGTTTCATTCTTTTTAAAGCCGAGTCATCAAATTAGTAAATATGAATAGAAATTAGAAGGTAAAAGTTGAATGAAGTGCTAGAATTAAGTTGGAATTAATATGGTGATTAATGGGTTAATAGAATTAGTAGAATTAGAATAAATGAAAGAAGGAGCAAACTTGGAAGAGACTTACTAATGGAGGGTAAAATGGGAAGAAAGCCCATATAAGTTGTCTTGAATTAGAAGAAGGGAGGAGAGTGTCGAAAATAAGAGAGAAGGAGAGAAGTTTTCGGTGAAAGAAGAAAAGAAGAGAAATCAACTTTGTTAAGATGAGTTAATAATCTCTTTTACTTGCTTTATCAAAGTAATGGGTTGTGTTGAGAATGAAGGAGTTAGAGAAAGAAAGGAGTTTGTGTAGAGAATGAAAGGTTTGTGTTGGAAGAAGAAGAGAAACCCTAGATGAAATTTTTTTTTTGGATTTCTAAACTAGATCCTAAGTTTCTGACCTAGATGAGGTATAGGTAGGTTAACATTGTGGTAACTTTATGTTTGTTGAAATTTTGTGATTTTTTTTGAAGTTTATGAACTTTATTGGAATGTTATTTTGAATGGAACCTTGGTTGTTTTAGGAAACCAAGGGAATCCTACCTAAGAGGAAGGGGAAAGGCAAGCTTGACTTGGATTTTGCAAGCTACTTAGTGGGTAATATATTTATGGTTATAGTATAATCGGACAAATTCTTGCCTACGTGTGTATGTTGAAATTGACTTGTTTGTAAATGTTGAAAAATGCATGTATGATTGTGTTATACCTCAATAGAGGTCATGACTTTTGTATTAAATGAAAAGAAGACAAAGCATAAAGTATAAGCATAAGAGAAAACTAATATGTGATTTTGTTTAAGCGAGAGTGGAACCATTATGCTCGTCACATGCACGTTGACAAGAGCTTTCTCTCGGTTGCCCGCTTGTGGCATATGAGCTCTGAAATTGGACTCATTATGTTCATGGGGTAAACTTCGGTTTATCTATTATGTTCTCATGGAACCTCGAGCCATTTGCTGTGAGTATTAAATTAAATGGAAGAATGCTTGAATTATTGAATATAAGTATATATTATACATATGATTGAATTTGTGGTCAAATTGCCAATGACTATAAATATGCTACTCACTGAGCTGTGTAGCTCACCCCACTCTTCCCTCCTCAAGTGCAGAAAGAGAAGAGTAGCAATCCTTGCAAGGCATTGAAAACTCCAAGACATTAGGTGTTAATTGGCATTTTGTATTAATTTTTGAAACATAATTTGCTAAACTCTTGTTCATTTAATGTTTAAATTGCACTAATTAAAAGTTATTTGTTTTAATTTTAGGCATATATTGAATTTGGAATTTTTAAAAGCCTAAAGCAATGAAAGCTCTAAAAGGAAAGGAGGATATTAAACAAAGAGAGAAAAAGCTGTTAACATTTTTTTTACAATAACAACCACGATTTTTGCATGAAGAAGAGGCTAAAAAGTAAAAAACAAGAGAGCAAAAGTCAACTGGCAGCAAAGAGAAAAAGAAGGATTTTAGTTACGCGTGAAGCAAAGTTTGACATTCAATACATAAAAACAAGAAGATAGATGCAGCAGAAAAGAAGAGAGGAGGTTGGCGTGAAAGATTGAAAAAACGGAAGAGTTAGGCGTAAGGTGCATGAATGGTGGAAAAACAAGCAACATTAATTTGTCACTTCAGCTACAATGGGTTTAGCATGGTTTGAGAACAGTCGACTGGCGGCTTGAGGGGGCTGATTAAGCATGATTATGGGCGTGAAAGAAGATGGCAGCTGGTGGTCTAAAGAGAAATGATAAAGCACGTTAGTCAGGACACTCCTCTCCACTAACGTTACACTACAAAATAAAAAAGACACCAAAAATGAAAATAACGTGGAGAGCTTTCAAGCCACACCAATCACTCACATACTTTCTCCACTAATAATCGAAGTAGTTGGTGGAAAGGCTAAAAAAAACCAACATTACACCACCAGGAAGGAGACTCTCCACTTACAACGTTGCAACATGGTGGACGTTGAATGAAGAAAATAACAGCTAGTGGCTTGAGAACAAAAGCAGCAGCTGGTGCATGAACAAACAAAAGCAGTTGGTGGCAAAAGGAGAGGAAATGAAGCAGCTGCAGCAGAGGAAGAGTTGATGCGTGAATAAGGAAGCAGCTGGTAGTGGAGAGTGCGTGAACCAAGACAGCGTAAATAAGGTGGACCAAGAACCTTATTTGTCACATCAGAAGAGAAGTAGTTAGTGGTGGAGACTCCTATGTAGGGCAGTTGATGGAGGAAATTAAAAAAGTTAACAAGGTAGAGAAGAGAAGACACATTGAACTGGTGAGTGGGAGAAGAAGAAGAACGTTACACACCACTCAATATTTTTTTCCACACACGAATCAACTTTCAAGGACTGCCAAGCATGCTACAGCCCCTCTAAACATATACTCTCCATTTATATGAAAGAAGGAGGTGGCATGAGCACGGGGATGAAGACGTTGATGAATCAGCTGGGTGCGTGCAAGGGCTGAGAACAACCAAAGATAACTATTGAAGCAAGAGGACGTGAGCAGCTGTGGCTAGAGGAATAACAAGCAGCTGGAGAGAACAACGTGACAGGCAGAAATACTTGGCTAAGTCGTACCGAAGCTAGTGACGCAATAGAAATATAGCTGCGGGAAAAGGGGGTGTTTTGATTTTTTAAATTCCTTATTTATTTTAATTGTGTGGATTTAATCAATGCAAACATATATTATGACTATGATTTATGTTACATTGATGAAAATGTGTGAGTAAAATTTTCTTTTCGGTTAAGGTTAAAATTGATATTGGATTAGGATAATTTTTATGGCATTCATTTTTGCTTGATTGAATGCACATTTAGTCTTAATTTAGCTTGATCACCTAGATTAACACCTTTAGATGATTGAATGCCACAACCAATGGGATTTAATTTGTTGGAAAATTAATCAAGAATATACTTGAGACTAAAGAGTAGACCAACCTTAGGATCTTGTGTGAGGATACCTAGGATTAACGAACTTAATTTTAGGCTTCTTGTATTCTCCTTTTATTCCGAATTATCTATTAAACCAAGTGGGTGACTCGGATTTAAAAGAGAAGGGAACATCCATCAACATTGGGTTCGACTTACTTAAGTGAAGTAATTCGTAGATCAATCCACCGTTACAATTTTTCGTTTCCAATCCAATTGAAATCTAATACCTTAACCGATTTTTGTCATTTGATTAAATCTAGTCATTTTAATTCATACTTTGCAATTTTCATAATTCCTTGATTTTCTTACTTTATTTTATTTTAATTTCAAATCAATCAATTATTAATCGTCTGAGTAATTTTTCATCGTTTAATTTAATTGTCTTGCGAGTTGGATTTCCCTTGGGTACGATATCCGATTCTTACCATTTTATATTACTTGTCGACGAGGTGCACTTGCCTCTAATTGGTCTAGATAGAATTTAATTGTTTTGTTTAGATCGCAACATTAGGAGCTTTTGTAACTAAGTTAGCTCGATAAACTTTGGATAGCCTCATAAGCATATTAAACATTGAGCATCCTCTATATGTTGTATTTTTGTGTTAAGTCTTTGTTTATGATGTAAATTTGTATTTAAAGTCTTGTATGAGTTTTTGTGGTTTTGGCAAACGAGTTTAGAACTGAAAAGTTCTCCATGTGTTTGTGCACTTTTTTTAATAGTTGTACATTTTGAAAATCCAAGCCTCTCTTAGGTGTAGAAATTTTGTGCCGAATCCAGGAGAAAAACTGGATTAATTTAGACTAAATTAGTCAAAGTTACCTTCTAGAAAGTGTAGCTTATCTTTCTAGCTTTCCATTCGGTATATAGTATGAAATAATTAGGCATAGGAGTCAAAAGTTATGGTCTTCTTAAGGGGAGACGTATCATCGGTAAAGACACTTCGTTTGTGTTGGCGTCATATCATCTGTGATGACGTTATTTCATCTTAAGACTTTGCTTCGTCTTAAGTTGACTCCATTCGTCTGTTGTTCTGCATTCGTCTGCTGTTCCGCATTCGTCTGCTTGGTGGCATTCGTTTGCTCCGCCTTCATTCGTTTCGCATTTGTCTGCCTTGTGGCATTCGTTTGTTGTTCCGTATTTGTCTGCTTCGTGGCATTCATTTGCTTTGTGGCATTCGTCTGCTTTATATCATTCATCTGCTTCGCATTCGTCTACCCCGCTTTTGTTTGCTCCATATTCGTCTGTTTTGTGGCATTTGTCTGCTCCGCATTTGTCTGCTTTGTAGCATTTTTCTGCTCCACATTCATCTGCTTTGTAGCATTCCTATGCTCTACATTCGTCTTCTTTGTGGCTTTCATTTGCTTTTCCGCATTCGTCTGCTTTTTGTGTCCTCTATGGTTGACCCTCCACTTCTTCTGTGCACTGTTCATCTTGAATCATCTGGTCAAATTTTTGATCTTCCTAAGGATAGAATCCGTCTTCAAGGTCTTCATGAAAGCTGTAGATCTTGAAGTCTTCTTAGAAAATGTCTAAAGTATTGTTTAGTCCAACGTCTACAGAGAAAGTTATGCTTTTTGTCCCAAAACAAGTTCGATAGGGTCAAGGACAAGCATTGTTTCAGTTTTTGGCTCCGAATGCTGGGCTCCAGAAGCGGGATCTAGCGTTGTTTGGTATCAAAGCTTAGGTTTTTCTTAAGAGTAGAATGCATAGTAGGAGGGACTGTTATGTTATGTGAATTGATTGAATTGCATTAAGTGACATACATGTCATTCATACATGTAGGGATTAAGACTAAAAATGAAAGGTAAGCTAATAGTTAGTGTTTTTATTGAAGGAGTAAGATGTCACCTCGTAGAAGGACACAAGGAGTATTGCAAGGATCGATTGCACCTGACTCTCCACCAAGGGAGGAGAGTACTGATGAGTCTGTAGTCCCAGGGAATACTCAGGCTTCTGTAGGGCCTAGTAGTGAGCTCGATCGATCATAGGCGCGGGAGTCTAGTCTCTCACAGGAGCAAGTGCCTGCTCCGTTAAATTCGAGGATGTTTTAGACATTTGCTCAGGTCATGGGCCAGATGCCACAATCTTCTACTCTGACCCCAGTTAAGAAGGGGAAGAAGTTTGACAAGCTTAGGAAGTATAGGGCAGTGGATTTTTATAGGACCACAGTTCCAGCATTGTTTTCTACATTTTTCTTTTCATTTTGTTGTCTTTATTTTGTTTTAGTTAGTTAGTTGGCTCTTGAGCTCCTTTTGTAATGACACACTTTTTGCACCACTTACATCCAACAAGTGTTTATCTTCTACAGTTTTTGCACCTTTCCTTTTTACACTCCTGCTTTCTCTATGTTTTGTTCTTTTTCATTGAGGACAATGTGTTGATTAAGTGTGGGGGAGCT
>JAOTAX010144033.1:0-16291 GCA_025629825.1 Erythroxylum guanchezii | reverse complement strand
ACAATTCATATACAAAAACACTCATTTCATTTCATTTTAATATTTCTAATTTTCACTAAAAATTCGGGGTCCAACATCGGACCCTCCCCCCGAAACAACCCCATAAACTACAAAAAAAAAGTGAAAAGATTTTATAAATAAAGACCTACTTTATTATTATTTATTAAAGGATGTATATTTAAGTGAAATGTTTTTTCATCCTATGACCATGCCAAATTCATATTACTCTAGGATTTCATGTTTGCCTATTATATTTAACTACTCTAAATCCAATTAAGTAATAAATTGTTCTGTTTGGTTTGAGATTTATGAAAATATTTTGATTCTTAATTGTTACTTAGATTATGCCTCGTGTGAGATTAGGAGCATCTTCATCTTCTAAAGCGGACGATGTCCCTATTTTAGGTAATCCTTGCCTTCAATTTATCACTCATGAGAGCCAATTAAGGTATGTGACTTTAAAAGATCGTCCAATTATGCCGAATAGATTTATTGATCATGGAGCTATAACTGAATTAGGAATTGCAGATCGAGTCAATGAATTGTTGCATAACATAGGATGGGACAAATTTGCAAAATTTAGAAAAAAAAATTCATATGTTGAATTAACTTTAGAATTTTTGTCAACTTTGCATTTGATCTTTAATGAAGATGGCATTGTGATTAATTTGATATTTAGATTAATGAATAAGCCATATGCTCTTACTTTAAATGATTTGAATAGTATATTTAGATTTCCACATAGTGATTTATATGGATATCATGATGAATTCAGTCCTAAAGAATTTTGGAATGAAATTACAAACTCAACAAATGTTTTCTCTCCTAGTAGTCTAAATCATCTACTTTAGTGGACCTTAGCTTTCGTTATCTTCATAGGTTTTGTTATCTTCATAGGTTTTTAACTTGCACGATATTTGATAAAGGAGATAGCCAAGATGCAGTTTATAAAGCTGAATTGTTTGTGTTGTGGTGTATGGTGCATGCTAAACTCTTTAATGCTGGTATGTAGTTAAGGATGCATATGATGGATATGGCCAAAGTTAGAGCTGGAAAAATAGATATTGGGGCATTTATCACCCAAATTGCAGAGTATTTTGGTTTACTGACTGAGAGAACAAGTATGCATTTGGTTTCAGGAAATTCTAGTTTAGACTTACAGTCCTTGCTGTCCATGAAGATTGCTAGGCGGCAAGGTGATCGTTATATTGTTATTAGTGATGAGACAGCAGAAGCTTCAAGTAGTAAGCGCAGTTGGGGCAGAGCAGGTCAAGGTACACAAGGGGATGACACTTTACCACATGAAGGTATGCTGTTTAACACCGCACCTAATTCTGTCGAATATCAATCATTGACCAATCAACTTATTGTATTTGAACAGTGAACAAATGAGAGATTGGACAAGATTGAGGCAAATGTTGGGGAGATTAGGGATTTGCTAGCGAATTTTAATCCTCGCTCAAGAAAGCGTCCACCTTCATCTTGGTATTGTATTTCTATCTTTTTCTTTTATTATTTTGATTGTTTTTCATTAAATTATTTTTAGTTTTATTGATTGTCTTAATTAATGTTGTTTGCATCTTAGATCTTTTATTTAATTTCCTATGATGTTGACTATGATTGTTCTACATTTTGTGTTTGTTTGTTTTTGTTTAATAGTTAAAGATGTTTGATTATTGACTGAACTTAATCAGGGATTATAAATGCATAGTATACGTGAATAAATATATTTGCATGCATAAGTTGATTGACCTGGATTTTAATTGAAAGGATATTAGCTTGTTGTGATAGATGAATGAGACTTTTCTTCAGTAAGAGTTTGAGACCAATTAAAAGTATTCGTTATTGAGAGTATTCTTTCATGGTTAAGCAAATTTAGAACTTGCTTATGAATAATAGTGGAGATTACATAATTTTATACAAACATTAAAGTGATGAAGGCGTTTAGGATTTAACTTAAGAGCTTAAAAAGTCATCATATATTATCCTTAGTGAGCCCCTTTGAGCTTGTATGGAACCTTTTTTTTGTGAAAACCCGAAACATGAGCTTGGGCCTTTATTGTTTATCTGTTTTAATTATATCCGCTGTAAGAGCAAGTTGAGCAATTAAAAGGTATATATGTTAATGTATATTGGGAAAAAAGCAAATCATATCAACTGAAGAAGAAAGTGAAAAAGGAAAAAACGAAAAAAAAAAGAAAGAGAAGGAGAAAATGGCATGCAAAAAAAAGAAAAAAAAGAAGAGAAAAAAGAAAATGAAGGGAAAGGGGAGACTGAAAAAGTAAAGGAGATTGGTAGGGTTATGTTTCAAATTGAAAAGAAAAAATTCAATGTCTTATATTTTATTGGTTTGAATCATTTTAAATGCTCAATTAGCCATTTGCTTTAAACCCCAATTTTATCTTTTCCCTACCTTTACCTTGGCCTCATTACAACCAAAATAAAAACCTTCGGATTAATGTTTATGTTAGATATTTAGTAGTGAAGATTGGATTAGCTAGCAAGCTTATGGTTGATGTTTAACATGAAATGAAAAATGAGTGAATATTTTTGACCTTTGAGTGCTTGAAAGAGGGGAAAATGGAGTGAGTGTCTATCATGTTAGATAATTTCACTATGTGACCCATATATTTTGTTTTAATCATTTAAGTAAATTAAATCCCATTAGTTATTTGAATAAGAGATATTAGGTTTAATTAAAATAAATAATGTGATGCATTTACGTTGATGGAATGTAAAAATAAGAATAATGAAAAGATGTGTCGTTTGAATTTTAAACTGATAACTACTTCCTCCTTCTCTCTACCCATTAAGTTTTTCACGTATCTCTCCATCAGAAAATATACAGAAAATAACAAAACAAAGGCCAAGAGAGAGAAAACAAAATCTAAAAATATCTTGTTGAAGATTATTGGAGATTATCTGTTCAGAAAGTATCAGAAATATGATGGATCAAGGTACGCTTATGTTATTGTGAAAAATTATTAGATTCTAAGATCCTGAAATTTATGTGTTTAAATTTACGTCATAAAGTTTTCATGTAAGAAAGATTACAAGTGGTATTAGAGCATGGTTTTGAGAAGCAATAATTTTCCATTTAAGATATTAAATCAAGAATTGTTATGATATAATTATATACATGATATACATGATCAAGAAGTTATTTTATAGTGATTTTCTTACCAATTACGGCATGTTTTGGTTTTAATGATATAATTATATACATGATTAAGAAGATATTTTATAGTGATTTTCTTACCAATTACGGCATGTTTTGTTTTATCTTACATTTCTTCGTTAAGGATGGTTTAAAACGTTCCATTAAAGGACATGAAAGGTTCTCTCTCCCATTGATTGTGTTTCTCTCGTGCATTCTTTACTATGCCCTCAACTTGTTTCACTTGTTTCTTTTATCATGTCTCTTTAATGCTACATTAATACCTTTATGTCTACTTTTATTAGTTGTCGTGATGAATTAACACCTTTAGATGATTTACTTGCTTTGATTTCTCTTAAGCCTTTTGTTTCATTAAATGTCGTGGGTTTTAATTGTAAAATTTGATGCATGATTTTAGCATCATATATTAATAATTGTTAATGTAATAAAGTACTTATGCGTAAGAACAAGAATTAGTTTCAATATGACTTTTATTATCATTTATTTAATTTGATATTTATATAATTAATAATTTGTTAGTCATCAAAGTGGCTGAATTAGAAGTTTTATAAATATCCAATTAAAATAGATATATAGTTACCCATGATAATGTGATGCTTATGATTGCAAAGACATAATGATATATTTAATGGGTATACTAAAATTGATTGATACTAAAATATTTAAGAGTCACCCAAAGGTTGATTAGTTAATTTTATATCAATGAGTATAATCGTGATTAATTAGTATACTTTATTAGATATATTTAGTATGTCCAAAGATAAATAATATATATAATCAGAGTATGCATGATTCTCAATTATGTAAATATTACTAAGCATCAATTTTATGTGTTTAATATATTGTTGTTTTACCCAAAGGAAAACCACAATATATGTTTATTGTTGATATATTTGTTATTTAATTTTAATTACGTGTTTAAATTATGATTCAAAGCATTAACATAGAGTATTTCTTATATAAATTTTGCAGCATTCAATTCTATTGCTATCCAATCGCAAGCTTCGTCTATTATAAAGTTTAATGGGCTTAACTTTAATGAATGGTGTGAACAAGTTCAGCTCAACCTAGGAATCCTAGGTCTTGACTTGGCACTCCAAACTGATAAGCCCGTTGCACTTACTGCTAATAATAGTGTTGAAGAACGATCTTTTCATGAACATTGGGAAAGATCAAATATACTAAGTTTAATGTTTATGCGAATGACTGTGGCTAGCAACATTAAGGCAACAATTCCCAATACTGAAAATGCTAAGGAGTATCTTAAACTTGTTGAAGATATTTCTCAGTCTAATTTCGCTGATAAGTCTCTTGTTGGAACCTTAATGGGTATGTTGACCACCTTAAAGTTCGATGGTTCTCATACAATGCATGAGCATGTTACTGAAATGATAAATACAGCAGCAAGATTAAGATCCATAGGAATGGAAGTGAGTGAAAGTTTCCTTGTGCAATTTATTAATAATTCCTTATCTCCTAAATATGGTCCATTCTAAATGAGTTACAATACAATTAAAGACAAATGGAATGTGAATAAACTGCAAAGTATGCTTATTTAAGAGGAAGAAAGGCTTAAGAAATAAGGAATTCACTCAATTAATCTTATGGGTAATCAAGGTCCTAGAAAGAAGTTCAAAAAGGAGAAAAGAAAGAAAAAAGATGCATTACATAAGGGTAATGCATCAACTTCAATCTCTAAGAAGAAACCAAGGAACGATAGATTTCATTTATGTAAGAAAACTGGACAATATCAGAAGGATTGGCTGAAACGTAAGACATGGTTCGAAAAGAAAGGTAAGCTAGTGCTTTAATATATTTTGAATCTAATTTAGCAGAAGTTCCTTATAATACTTGGTGGATTGATTCTAGATGTACGACTCATGTTACTAATACGCTGCAGAGATTCCTTACGATCCAAACCGTAAACCCAAATAAAAGATTTGTCTTCATGGGAAATCGAGTCAAAGCTATAGTTAAAGCCATTGGAACTTGCTGTTTGATTTTAGACATAGGACATCATTTAGATATGTTCGAAACCCTTTATATTCCTACAATTTCTCGAAACTTAGTTTCTTTTTCAAAACTTGATACTGTTGGATATTACTTCAAATTTGGTAATGGATGCGTTTGTTTGTTCAAACATAGTTGCTTGATTGGTTCTAGTATACTCTGCGATGGTTTATACAAATTAAAGCTTGATAACCTTTTTACTGAAACCCTGTTGACCTTGCATCATAATGTTGGTACTAAAAGAAGTTTTATAAGTGAAACTTCAGCTTACTTATGGTATAAGCATTTCGGTCATATATTGAAAGATAGAATGACCAGATTAGTACAGAATGAAATTCTTCCAAATTTAGGTTTTACTGATCTTGGAATTTGTGTGAATTGTATTAAGGAAAAACATACAAAACACATGATTAGGAAAGAAGCCATAAAAAGTACACAACTCCTTGAAATTATACACACTGATATATGTAGCCTTTTTGATGTTTCATTATTTAATGGAGAAAATTGTTTCATCACTTTCATTGATGATTTTTCACATTATGGATATATTTATTTGCTTCATGAAAAATGTTCGTCAGTAAATGCTTTAGAATTATTTATAAATGAGGTAGAAATGCAATTAGATAGAAAAGTGAAAATTGTCCGATCTGATAGAGGAGGTGAATATTATGAAAGATATAGTGAAAGTGGACAATGTCTTAGCCCATTTGCTAAATTTCTTGAAAAGCGTGATATATGTGTTCAATACACAATACCAAGTGCATCATAACAAAATAGTGTAATAGAAAGGTGCAATCATACCTTAATGGATATGGCTAGGAGTATGATGAGTCATTTTTCTCTACCATCATCATTGTAGATGTATGCATTAAAAACTGTCATGTATTTATTAAATAGGGTTGCTAGTAAAGCAGTTCTAAAGATACGTTTTGAACCGTGGACAGGAAGAAAACCTAGTTTAAGACACCTACATATTTGGAGTTGTCCGACAGAAGTACAGATATACAATCCACATGAAAGGAAATTAGATTGAAAAACAACCAGTGGTTTTTTTATTGGTTATCCAGAAAAGTCTAAAGGGTATGTATTTTATTATCCTAATCATAGTACAAGAATTGTTGAAACTGGAAATACTAGATTTATCGAAAATGGAGAAATTTGTGGGAGTTTAGAGTCACAAAAAGTGAATATTCAAGAAGTTAAAGTGCAATTTTTCTTACCTATAACTTCTTCTAAAGTGTTTGTTCCTAGAGTTATTGAAAATTTTAACAATTTACAAGAACAACAAATGCATGACTAAGCTCCAAATAATGAAGTCATCGCTAATGAACCTATTGTAAATGAGCCACATGCTCAAAGACAAAAGAGATCGACAATTTCAAATGATTATGTAGTTTGTTTACAAGAAGTAGAAGGTGATTTAGGTATTGATAATGATCCAGTTTCGTTTTCATAAGCCATTGAAAGTGAAAATTCTAATAAATGGTTAGACGCCATGAAAGAAGAGTTCAAATCTATATAGATGACAATCAAGTTTAGGATCTTGTTGAATTACCAAAAGGTTGTAACAGAGTCAGATGAAAATGGGTCTTTAAGACCAAACGTGACTCTAATGGTAATATTGAGAGATATAAAGCTAGACTTGTCGCCAAAGGTTATACTCAAAAGGATGGTGTTGATTATAATGAGACATTTTCTTTTGTTTCTAAAAAGGATTCGTTTAGAATTATTATGGCAATGGTAGCTCATTATAATTTAGATCTCTATCAGATAAATGTGAAAACTGCCTTTCTGAATTGGAATTTAAAGGAAGAAATCTATATAGATCAACCCGAGGGTTTCCTAGTTGAAGGAAAACAAAACGTTGTGTGTAAACTTAAGAAATCTTAAGAAATCAATATATGGACTTAAGCAAGCCTCCTGACAATGGTATCTCAAATTTAATGATACCATTACTTCTTTTGGTTTTAAAGAAAACACTATTGATCGGTGTATATAACTGAAGATAAGTGGAAGCAAATTCATATTTCTAGTCCTATATGTTGATGATATCTTACTTGCTGCTAACGATCTTAGATTGTTATATAGACTAAGACGTTTCTCTCTAAAAACTTCGAAATAAAAGATATGAGCGATGCATCTTATGTGATAGGAATTGAAATATTTCGTAATCGATCAAAAGGAATGTTAGGGATGTCTTAGAAAGCACATATCAAAAAGATTTTAGAGAGATTCAATATGGACAAATGCTTCACAAGTGTTGTTCCAATTCAAAAAAGAGACAAATTCAGTCTTAAGCAATGCCCAAAGAATGAATTGGAACGCACAGAAATGGAAAGAATTCCATATGCTTCTATTGCTGGGAGTTTAATGTATGCTCAAACCTATAGTAGACCAGACATCAGTTTTGCTGTTGGAATGCTAGGCAGATACTAGAGTAATCCTAGATTGGAACATTGGAGACCTGCAAAGAAAGTTTTAAGATACTTACAAGGAACAAAAGATCATATGCTCACTTATAGAAGATCTGATCATCTTGAAGTGAATGGATATTCAAATTCAGACTATGTCAGATGTGTTGACAAGAGAAAATCAACATTTGGTTATCTGTTTCTTCTAGTTAGAGGAGCAATCTCGTGGAAGAGTGCGAAGCAGTCTGTCATTGCTGCATCCACTATGGAAGCTAAGTTTGTGGCATGCTTTGAAGCCACAATTCATGGTTTATGGCTGCGAAACTTTATTTTAGGACTTGGAATTGTTGACAGTATGGTCAAGCCGCTGAAAATTTATTGTGATAATTCTGCAGCAGTCTTCTTTTCGAAAAACGACAAGTATTCAAAGGATGCTAAACATATGGAAATCAAATACTTTGTTGTTAAAGAAGAAGTGCATAAACAAAGAGTGTTAATCAAACATATTAGCACTGATTTTATGATAGCAGATCCATTAACAAAAGGATTGCCACCGAAGACATTTAATGAACATGTTGAAAGAATGGGCATCATTCGGTACCATGATTGAACAACATGTTATTATTTATGTATTTTATGTATTTGATACTCTGAGCTCATTTATATATATTGTTTCTGATATTGGATCCTGTTATTTATTGTTAGTATATATACATGAATGGTTATGTGAATGTTAACAGGATTTGTCTTTTACAAAGACATTATTGTTGAACCATTAAGATATATCTCATAATAGATCATATTAAGTTATGAACTAGTTTTGTGATGTATAGAAGGAAGTATGTCACATTAAAAGATGTACAACCGTTATGATCCTTTTTAGTTTTTTACTTAATTATGATTAATGTCGCGTCTAAAGAAAATAAAGGGGATTTAATTTTTATTATATGCATATTATGTTATATTGTTAAACCATGATTAAGTCACAAGGTCCAAGTGGAAGATTGTTAGATAATTTCATTATGTGGCCCATATATTTTGGTTTAATCAATTAAGTATATTAAATCCCATTAGTTATAGAATAAGAGATATTAGGTTTAATTAAAATAAATAATGTGATGTATTTACATTGATGGAATATAAAAATAAGGATAATGAAAAGAGGTGTCGTTTGAATTTTAAACTGGTAATTACTTCCTCTCTCTCTTTCTACCTATTAAGTTTTTTATGTATCTCTCTATCAGACAATATACAGAAAATAACGAAACAAAGGCCAAGAGAGAGAAAACAAAATCTAAGAATATCTTGTTGAAGATTATTGGAGATTATCTGTTCAAAAAGTATCAAAAATACGATGGATCAAGGTACACTTATGTTATTGTGAAAAAATTATTATATTCTAAGATCCTGAAATTTATGTGTTTAAATTTACATGATAAAGTTTTCATGTAAGAAAGATTACATATCACACTTGTTAATTGTCTTTCAGTTGACGTACTTATTAATTATGGTTATGCATGTGAAGAATAGTTTGTTCACGAATTATTATGAGTTTTAAAATCTTAGGTTGTGTTCGTTGAATTTATCTTTATCATCTTTAATTATGAAATGAGAAAATAGTTTGTTGTTATTATTATTTTGTTTTTTTTGGTGTTTGTGTTTTTATGATTTAGTGTTTTTAGTTTTGGTTGATTATAATTTTAGTTTAATTATTAAGGTATTATTGTGACAGTTCATATGATGTTTTTTTTCTTTTCTTAAGTTCACGTTATTTTTTATTATTAATTATTTATGTAATTATTTCAACTTTTAAGTCTCTTTAACAATGTTCTTGCAGAGAAAAAAGAAGAACAAAGAGAAGAGAAAATTTGATGGTCTGCAAACCATTGAGAAGTCCGATAGTGTAAATGTAACTGTTGATAAAGAGGATGCTACCAAGAAGAAGAAGAAAAGCAAAGACAAAGATATGTAAGGTGTGCCAATGCTAAGAAGAAGAAAAAAAATACTTAATATAAGTGTTTGGTGTATGCATAGGCAATTTTATATTAACTTTTTTTGCTACGTGGAAATGTTTAATTTGTGAGTAGAAACTTTTGTTTCTCGAATAGTTTTACGTTATTATATGATTGTAGGCTTTGATGTTTATGTAGTATTTCATGTTTTTGTTGTTAAGGTTTTAGTCCAATGTTTATGTTTAATTGATAGCCTTTCGTTTATGTGTTATATATAAAGGGATTGTTGGTATGTCACAAATAAATAAATGTTTTTGTTAATGTTTCCAAATATTTACCTTTTTAATCAGTTATGTGATCCACGTATTTATTTAAGGTAAATATGCTCTTTGGCCTTCTTCTCTTCTGATGTGTGAAGAGCGTGCATTTGATGAAGTTATCATTTGCGAATATAAAATAGCATATTTGTAAAACTAATTGATGATATCTGCACTGTTTTAAAAAAAAGATTTAAGTTTAGAAGAATATTGAGTTTGTTGTATATATTTAATAAAATTTTATTTATCTAGAAATAATTAAATCACATGTAATATTAAGATTATGGGTAAAATTAGAATAACTTTATCAGGTTTAAAATGTATTTTCAAAATTTCACATGATGCTCTATTTACAAGAATCTACTGTCATCTCTCTCAACTTAAAGATTGTGCCCAACTAGTTTTGAGCTGCATATTCCTCAGTATGAATTTGCACTAATAGCGTATCTGTGCCACCCGTTGTAATCACACTACTATTGTACCTGTGATTTCGAATTCTGAGACAAGTTGGAGTGAAGTGTTTCTCTGCATCCAAAGTGAAAGAGCTAACTTGGACGACCTCATGTCTGCCACAGTTTTCTCTTCACTGGACAAGTTAATACAATAAAGAGGGGAAGAGATTCCTTTTTCTGTTTTGACTTACAAATAAATCTACATATTCTTCTATCAGTTGTCCTGCATAGTTGGTGTGTATTAACTTCCCTCGGGTCTAAATTTTTGGCTTGTGGAGATCTCTATCAAGCTAGCTTGCTTTGTTTAAGTTCTGAGATGCTACATATTGCTGAAGTTTTGAAAGGCATCGATTTAACACATTTAGGATTCAAAAGAATCTTTTTTCTGACCTATGGTAAAAACTAGAGGAGGAGGAAGATTCATCCTACATTGAGGCTGCCGTAAGATTGATATATTTAGAGAATAGTTGCTTGAATTTTATTTAGTGGTGAGAGACTTTCATAAGGACTGATACTGGTAGAGGAAGGGATCGGATACAAAACAAGGCACGTTAAAAAAGAGCAAATAAACATAAAGTAAAGTAAACGATTTCTTTCTTTTTTTTTTTTGAATACAAAGGAGCTAAAACCACTTAAGCGAAATCTCTTAAAATACGGCGGTAAGGAAGTCCCAGCCAGTCCCTGTGGAGGAGATCTTGGACAGGTAAAGGGGGGTCTCGAAGAATATGGAATCCTAGAGGCGTCCCGCAGGCTAAAGCTGCCAACTGATCCGCGCACTGGTTGCCCTCCTGATGTATATGTTGGATGCGCACCTCCCAATCACGATGCAGCAAGGCTTTGATACCTGTCAACAGACAAAGATAACTATCAGTCTCAACAACAGGAGAGGAAACCAAATTAATGACTGCTATCGCGTCGGTCTCCAAGATGACCCGGCGGTAGCCAAAATCCCAGGCGAGGGTGAGGCCTGAGTGGACGCCCCAAAGTTCGGCCATAACGGGGGTGCCGACACCAATATGATGAAGAAAACCTCTGCGCCACTGTCCCTAACTGTCACGAATAAGGCCCCCAGCGGTTGCGAGGGCCGGGCCTGGAGTAAAAGAGCCATTCGTGTTGACTTTGACCCAGGGGTCGAGAGGGAAGTCCCATCCGACCCAGCTACCAACCGGGAGGCCCCAATCCTGCACTACGCAACGTTCCACAGCCCTCTCCCGGGCAATCCACTCCACGTAAGCCAAAACTGCATGCGTCCCATCCGCCGGCCAAACAAAGTCGGCTTCAAAGATACTCTTGTTCCGCCACGTCCAAAGCATCCAGCAAGCAACGCCAAAAACCAGTGCCCAATCCCTGTAGAGCTCCGGAGAGTGCTCGAGAAGATTGGTGCGAACCCAAGTTGCCCCCGTTTGCTGGAAAAAGGCTGGACAGTTGCCGAGCGCTCCACCTGGTAAGCTTCTTTTAAGCGTTATCCAAAAGATGTTGATACGTGGACCGTCTGGTACGCCCATGGAGTAAAGAGACACCTAAGTAGCGGCCCAGGTTATCAGTAGGCTGGATATGAAGGGCCTGACTAATCCGTCGCACGGTGGCCGCCTGAACGTTTTTAGAGAAGAAAATCTTAGTCTTACTGGTGTTGACCTTTTGTCCAGACGCCAAACAGAAGTCCTCCAACGTCTGAGCGATCATTTGAGCTTGGGTATCCGTCGCTTCGGAGAAGAGGAGGAGGTCATCTGCAAAGAAAAGATGGGACAAAGGGGGCCCGGCGGGGCTTAAACGAATCGGTTGCCATCGTTCATGGGTCACAGCTTTGTGGATGAGATGGCCGAGTCGCTCCATGCACAGGATAAAAAGGTACGGGGAGAGGGGGTCACCTTGCCTAATGCCCCGAGAAGGGGTGATAGTAGTCGAGAGAGAGCCCAACCAAACTACCTGCGTGGTGACTGTCGTAACACATTGCATGATGATCCGATGGAGGGGATCCGGAATCCCAACACTCACCAGGGTGTCGTGGATAAACTCCCACCGAAGGCGGTCGTACGCTTTTTCCAAATCCACTTTGATGGCAAGAAACCCCGTGCGCCCAGTCTTTCGGCGCATTGAATGAATAACTTCCTGGGCAATAATGATGTTATCCGTGATGTGCCGTCCCGGAATAAAACTGCACTGATTTTCCCGCACCGGGTAGTCTAAATGGGGTTTAAGCCTGTTCACCAGGACTTTAGAGAGAATTTTGTAAAGCACATTGCACAGACTGATCGGGTGAAACTGATCAATGCACACCGGGGAAGGGATTTTGGGTATAAGGACAAGGAGTGTTTGATTGAAATCCCTGTCCTAGCGGTCCTGCCCAAACAAAGACTTGATGTACTCAGTCACCTGGGGACCGACTCGTGCCCATTGTTTCTGGAAGAAAAGAGCATTGTAGCCGTCCACCCCCGGAGCTATGGTTGGATTCATACCAAACAGGGCAAGTTGGATCTCGGCGGTGCGAAAAGGAAGAGCTAAATCCTGCAAAGTGCGGTCTGGGAGTGGCGGGAAGTCTCCCGGGACACTGATAGGGGTGGTGGGGACTGCCTCACAAGTAAAAAGCGTGGCAAAATAATCACGAGCTAATTGACGCAGATGCTCCGGATCGGTGATGGGGTTCCCCTGAGAATCCTGGAGGCTTGTAATGTTCAATTTCTTCCGTTTGGCTAAGGTGAGGGTATGGTAATACTTTGTATTGCAGTCCCCCTTCGAAATCCACTCACACCTAGCTTTCTGGTGCCAGTAGATTTCTTCTTCACTCAAAACTTGGACAAGGTCCCCACTTAACTACTCCTCCAAAGCATTCAGGGAATCAAAATTATCCTCATTAATCGCCTTTTGGATGCCTTGCAGACGAGCGAGCAGACGTTTCTTACGAGAGAAAATATTACCAAACTCCGAACGATTCCAATGAGTAAGGTGTTGAGAGAATTTAGCTAACGATTGGCCCATCGTCTCAGCAGGCGGGATCTAATTCGCAACCACTATCTCGTCAAAGCCAGGGTGGGAGAGCCAGGCATTTTGAAACCGAAACCCCGAGTTTCCCGACAGACAGGTATTCGAAGGATTAAGATGGATCCACAAATGATCTGAGCCGAGGAAGGGCAGATGATGATTGACTGCGTGAGGAAAAGAGTGCATCCAGGAAGACGACGCAAAGACCGTATAGCCCAAATTATGAAGGCTACAGGTATGGACCCAATGCTGAAACCTTGGGTTGACATCCCGGGTGGCCAGAGCACCTCCACGCTTGTCGGTTAACTCAAGTTTAGCGTTGAAATCCCCACCTATAATCCAAGGACGATGACAGGATCGCCCGATCCACTCCAGAATAGGCCAGAGGCGGTTCTGCGAGGAAGGTTGAGGGCTAGCATAAACTGCAGTAAAATCAAACGAGCAATCCCCGTGCTGGACCGTCGTGTGGATAAATTGCCGATAGGCTAAGACGATGGAGAGGTGAAAGGGGTCCTTCCAGAGTATCCAAATTCCATCTGCAAAACCGACCGCTTCCACACGGAAAGAAAAATCGAAACCTAAGGACTTGATCACGACGTGCACCCGAGGCCCGCTAATTCTGGTTTCCAAAAGCACAAGAATACCGATCTTATACTGGTGTAGGTAGTTACGCAAGATGGACCGAAACTGAGGCCCACCGGCTCCTTGACAATTCCAAATTAATAACGACATAAAAAGGTTAAGTAGAGTCGGTACCTCCCATGGGAGCGTCAGTACTAACAGCCGGCATGTGCGTCAGCATCGGATCATCATGGGGTTCAGTCGGGAGATTGGCTGGAGAAGGATTGGTAGATCTGTCGATGTCAGGGGGTTTAGCGGCCGGAGGGTCGGTAAGCTCTCGTTGGGTCGGAAGAGCCTCCGTTGTCCCAACCTCGGTCATTTGCTGAAACGCCATGTCCGTCGCCACCTCCCGATCCCTTAACACCTGGAGATCACATATCATCTCTGTATGGGAGGAGATCTCGATGGCGATGTTGTTATCCGTTGCGGTGGGCTGAAGCTGGATTCGTAGGTCACATCCGGGGTGGGCCGGAGGGAAAACCCCGCTGCGCGAGCTTTCACCCTTCTGAAGGATCTTGGGGCTAACTTTTGGACCTGTAGACCCTTTGCGGGCGTTTGGGCTAGGACCCTGGGTCGTAAAAATGGGGCTGGCATTAAAATCCTTGAGGGGCCCAATAACATCAGAGACAGGCATGCGTGGGCTTGCTCCAGTAAAAGGTTATGTAGGGGTGGCGGAAGTTGACCCTTGCTCCCTATCCTCCAGAACCCCATGCTCTGTCAGAGCAGTAAAATGTGATCCAGGACGTGGATGGGACACTGGGCTCTTTCCCAAGGGGTTCGAACGGGACTTGGAGGCCAGAGGAGCTGATGGTAGCCGTTGGGAGGGGCCTCGTTGTTTCCGTTGGACGTATAGCCACGGACCATAGCCACTGTGGCCTAGAGATTGCACGTCGGTGTTAGACAACTCCAGAGGAGCTCCGGCAGGCATAGACGGCGGTGACTTTCCTGGTGCTGCAGCAGTTGACACTGGCGTGGGATCTCGAGCGGGCGTCGCGGGATTGGAGGCCGGAGTTTGGGAGCGGAGAGGACAAGCGACTGTGGCGTGGCCGACCTTCCCACAGGAGTAGCAGAGAGTCGGTAGGCCCTCATACATCACTGGGAGTAGTTCGCCATCCATGTCCACTGCTGTCGTCAAAGGTTGCATAAGGTCAATGTCGACCGCGACTCGAGCAAACCGACCTCGGTGGGCTTAAAGCGTGACTTCGTCGATTTTTATCGTTTGGGAGACGAGATTCCCCAAAGCCGTGAGTATGCCAGGATGATATCGCACAATCGGTAGGTCCGGGAAACGTATCCAGGTGACGGCCCTGGTTATCCTCCCCTGCTTCGGTCGGAATGAAGGCTGCTACCATTGGACGGCCAACGCTTGTCCACACAGGAGCCACGGTCCATCAGCTAAGGCGTGATAATAATCAGTTTCGTCCTGAAAACGCACCAAGTAAAACTCGTGTTCCAAATCAAAAATTTTGAGAGGTCCGCTAGGCTTCCAGAGCGCCTTCAGACGAGTGCTCAAAGCCTGATAGCCAATCTTCAGACCCAGGAGCTGGACAACCACTGCAAGCATCCACTTACTGTTAAGTTTATCCTTAAAAGATTGAGCTAGCCTAATGCCTTTGCCTTGATCATCTGGAAGGGGCACTACATCACCCTCTTCTAATGGTACCATTTCCTCCACTGGCCAGTGCAAGGCATCGGTTCCATCGGGTGTAGCGTGTGGCCCAGTGACCGCTGCTTTATACGAAGGCAGGGGGAGCGACGGCGGTACCGAGGTGGAGGCCTGGACACTGTCGTCCCGTTTTCGCATGCGGCTCCGTTTCGGATGGTTGCCCTCGGGATCGAGGGGCTCCATTTCCCCTGAGACGAATAGGACGCCAACACTAAGCTCAGAAGGTAACGCGATCGCTACGGAAGAAGATCTCCCAGGGACTAGGAAGTGGAAACAGAAATGCAAAGAAATCGTTTTCTCTCAGTAAACGATTTCTTTTGATATGTTGAGATGTCAATGAATTTTGAATAATTAGTTTGTGAATTTGCATGAGTTTAATAAAGACAATTGTTAGATGCCACAAGTAATTCATGCTTATGACCTAAGTAATAAAATATTATTGACGGTTGTGATTTAACAACAAAAAACCACCATGCGGATATCCATAATTTTGAAGTTTAAGAAAACAAGAAATTAAAGCATAAAGGTACACAAGTTATATGATTATTTTGCTATAAGAGAAACAGCCTATGACAATTTGGGTTTTTGTTACTGAAAAGTATTTATAGATGGCCATCGTCTCTTTAGCAGAGAACTTGAATACAGTCATGACTCAAGAAACTAAATGAGATCAAAGGAGAAAAATGCGAATGCGAAATATGACCT
>JAOTAX010143949.1:0-16304 GCA_025629825.1 Erythroxylum guanchezii | reverse complement strand
TTGACCCATTCGATTCCAATGGCCCTGATTTCAATCCCAAAATAATATACCCTACATTATAGTGCCATTGGATAGAATTTTCGATACCGAAAATCAACCGGTTCGCCACTTGGCGATTTTTTTGGTCCGAGAATTTTCTCCGAAAAAATCCAAAAAAATTGCTATAATTCCCGTAAAATGTAAAACACATAATGGATTACTCAAAATAATTTTTCCAATACCATTTCTACATTATTCACAATAAAATGCCATTTAGGCCAAATACCGGGAAATAATCATGAATGCATGTACAGTTATTGCATGTGCACAATTTCATTGTTTAACCAATACCAGTATGCAAAACATTATCCAATTAGTCCTAATCACTCTCGACCTTTTCCAAATTACTATTTTACCCTTCCTGTCGGGGGTGGGATGTTACAATAGAGATTGTAAGGTGTGTATTGTGGGGAACACTTAGTGGTGGATTTATTGCCATTGAAGATGGGACGATTAGATGTGATATTTGGCATGATACGTTAGAAAAGTATCATGCCAACTTAGATTTCAAACAAATACAGTGGAGTTCGAATTGGACAGTGGAAGAAAGTTGATGTTTATGGAGACAGAAAATTTAGCCCAATGAGAATTTTTTCGGCTTTGATGACAGAAAAGATGATAAGGAAAGGGTGTGAACCATTTTTGGCCTATGTGGTAGACATGAAGGTAGATAAAGGAAATTTAAAAGATATTCCTGTGGTCATGGAATTCTAGGATGTCTTTCATGAGGAATTACCAGGACTACCACCCCTTAGGGAAATTGAGCTTCCTATTGAGTTTCTTTCGGGTAAGGCACCAATATCAATTCTGCCTTATAGAATGGCTCAGGCGGAATTGAAGGAGCATAAAGAGCAATTGGAAGAGTTATTGGAGGAGGGGTACATTAGGCCTAGCTCTTCACCTTGTGGAGCTCTGGTCCTTTTTGTGAAGAAGAAACACGGATCGTTAAGAATATGTGTGGACTACCGAAAGCTCAATCATGTCACTATTAAGAATAGATATCCGCTTCCACGCATAGATGACTTGTTTGATCAGTTGCAAGGGGCAAAGGTCTTTTCCAAGATAGATTTGAGATTGAGTTAAGGGTCTTTTCCAAGATAGATTTGAGATTAGGTTATCACCAATTGAGAATAAAGGAGTTTGATGTGTTAAAGACTACTTTCAAAACACAGTATCGGTATTTTGAGTTTTTAGTTATGCCTTTTGGATTGACGAATGCACCTGCAGCTTTCATAGATCTAATGAATAGAGTCTTTAGGCCTTTCTTAGACCAATTTGTCATTATCTTTATTAATGATATTTTGGTCTATTCTAAGAGTGATGAGGAGCATGAGGAACGTTTAAGAATTTCTTTGGAGACACTGAGGAAGAACGAGTTGTATGCAAAATTTGATAAATGTGAGTTTTGGCTAAAGGAAGTGACATTTCTTGGACATGTGGTTTCAGAACAAGGTGTACATATGGATTCGAGGAAGATAGAAGCGATTGTGAAATGGGAAGCACCTAAGAATGTAGCTGAAATGAGAAGTTTCTTAGGATTAGTCGGGTATTACAGAAGGTTTATATAAGGCTTTTCTATGATAGCAGTTCCACTTTCCAAATTGACAAGGAAGAATAAAAAATTTATATGGACAGAGGAGTGTCAGAGTAGCTTTGGGGAATTGAAGAATAGGCTCACGATTACACCAATTTTGACTTTGCCTTCTGATAGTGAGGGATATGCGGTGTATAGTGATGCCTGAAGGAAGGGATTGGGTTGTTTGTTGATGTAAGGTGATAAAGTGATTGCTTATGCTTTTAGGCAATTAAAGCCCTATTAGATCAATTATCCTACACATGACTTGGAGTTAGCTGCCATAATCCTTGCGTTGAAAATATGGAGACACTACTTATATGGAGTCACCACAAGGTTGTTTATAGACCACAAGAGTCTTAAATACCTGAAAAGCCAAAAGGAGTTGAATTCGAGACAAAGAAGGTGGTTAGAACTATTGAAAGATTATGACTTGATGATAGACTACCACCTAGGAAAAACTAATGTAGTAGCGGATGCACTGAGTAGAAAGTCCACTATGACACATGTGGAGACAATGTATGTTCCTTTTTTGAAGGAATTAGCTAGGCTTAAGGTAACATTAAGGTAAGTCGACCCTAATTGTGTATTGGCTAATTTTAGAGTGAGGCTAGTGTCGAATGAGAAGATTAAGGCATTACAGAAGCAAGAAGAGTATTTGAGCAAGCTCCGAGAAGAGATCAAAAGTGGTAAATCTTCTGAAGTAGAGATAAGAGAAGATGGATTGATGGTGATAGGCAACAGATTATGTATTCCAGATAGGTTGGAGTTTAAAGATGAGATTCTTGATGAGGCGCACAATGCTCCTTATACAATGCACCCGGGGAGTACGAGGATGCATCGAGATTTGAAAGAGCTGGTGGAAAGGAATGAAGACAGATGTTGTATAGTATGCTAAAAGATGCTTTGTGTGCCAGCAAGTTAAGACTGAACACCAGGCACCTTTAGGCAACTTAAACCTTTATCTATTCCTGAATGGAAGTGAGAGAATATTACGATGGATTTCTTGATGGGATTGCCAAGGACCAGCAGGAAGCATGATGCAATATGGGTGATTGTTAATAGGCTTACTAAGTCAGCAAATTTCTTAGCAATTAGACAAATAGATTCTTTTAATTCTTTGGCTAATAAATATGTGGATGCAATAGTCAGACTTCATAGGATTCCAAACTCTATAGTTTCATATAGAGATCCCAGGTTCACCTCCAGATTTTGGGAAAGATTACAAGAGGCTTTGGGAACTAGGTTGGATTTTAGTACAACTTTCCATCCACAGACTGATGGACAATCGAAGAGGACAATACAAACATTGGAAGTAATGTTAAGAGCTTGTGCAATGGATTTCAAAGGCTCATAGGATGATCATTTGCCTTTAATCAAATTTGCTTACAACAATTCCTATCACTTAGTAATTCAAATGGCACCTTATGAAGCTTTGTACAGTAGGAGGTGTAGAACTCCTATCTGTTGGGATGAGGAAGGTGAAAGGAGGATTTTAGGGCCTAAGTTGGTACAAGTCACAGTTGATAAGATTAAATTGGTAAAATAGAGACTTAAAGTAACTCAAGATAAGATGAAAAGCTATACAAATGCACATAGATGGGAGATGGAATTTGAAGTTGGAGACAAAGTGTTTCTTAGATCTTCTCCATGGAAAGGAGTTTTGAGGTTTGGTAAGAAGGGCAAGCTTAGTCCAAGATACATAGGCCCTTATGAGATCATTGAGAAGATTGGGCCTTTAGCCTACAAGTTAGCTTTGCCATTGGAATTGTCGAAGATTCACAATGTCTTCCATGTATCGATGTCCAGGAAGTACCAATTAGATCCTTCACATATAGTTCAACCTCAGAGGTTCAATTAATGGAGGATTTGACATATGGGAAGCAACCACTAAGGATTCTAGATTCGAAGGAGAAGGTCTTAAGAAACAAGATAGTGAAGCTGGTTAAAGTTCTGTGGATGAACCATTCTAGGAAGGAGGCAACATGGGAGCCTTTGGAAGCAATGAAGGAGAAGTATCGACACCTCTTTGTGGACTCAGGTAAGAATTTCAAGGATGAAATTCTTTTAAGGGGGATAATTATTTGACCTCCAAATTTTTTCTAAATTATTTATTATTATTTTTTTATTTTTTTATGTTATTTTTATTTTTATTTTCTTAGAATTGAGTTATTAATTTAGTGGGGATGAGTATAAATTAGAATTTTGGATAGAAAGATTATAATTAAACTAGAGTATAGTATGGTGATTAATGGATTAAAGGAGTTAGTAGATCAAATGAAAGAACGGTAAATTAGAAGGACAACCAAAGAAGAGGGGTATTTTTGGAAGAAAAGGATAAAATGTGTCTTGAATATGAAAGAAGAGAAGAAGAAATCGTGTGAAGAAGAAAAGAGAGGAGAAAAATGTAAAGAAGAAAGAAAGAAGAGAAGAGAGTTGTGAGAGAAGTTAGGGAAGAAGAAAGAAAACGTGAAAAGAGAAAGAATCAAACTTATCTAAGGTAAGTTCATCTTTCTCTCTTGCTTGGGTATAGAAAGAAGTAGAGAATGGGTTGTGTTGAAAGAAGATGAGGCCCATTTTGATTTTTGTGGGTTTTGGAATTAGGGTTTGGTTTTACTAACTTAGATGAACTATGGGCAGGTTCGGTTTAAGCTTAATTTGTATTTATTGCATTTTTGTGATTATTAAAGTTTATGAATTTTATTAGAATATTGTTTTGAATGGAACCTTGGTTGTTTTAGGAAACCAGGAGAATCTTACCTAACAGCAAGAGGGAAGACAACCTTGAGTTGGATTTTTGTGAGCAAATTAGGTAGGTAATTTATTTATAGTTATTGTATGATTAGGCAAATTCTTTCCTATGTGTGTGTATGTTGATTGCTTAAAATTGAATTGTTGTGACTAAATTGGAAATGCATGATGCATTGTGATTATGTTATACCTTGAAAGAGGTTATAACATTTTGAATTAAATGAAAAGAAGGAAAAAGCATGAAGGTATAAGCATATGATAAAATGAATATGTGCTTTTGTTTGGGGGAGAGAGGAACCATTTCGTTTGTCACGTGCACGTAGACAAGAGCCTTCTCCCAGCTGCTCGCTTGTGGCATATGAGCTCCAAAAATGGACTCATTTTATTCATGGTGTAGACTTCGGTTTCTCCATTTTGTACCCATGGGACCCCTTGAGCCATTTGTTTGTTCATTGCATCTTTAAATTGTCAAGTATGATGCATTTGAGTGATTTGCTTAATGGCTAAAGTCTATGTTATTTGTTATGTATTAAGTGCTTAATTATGAGTTTTTAAGTTAAATTGGTGAATGATTGAACTGCTAGATATATATATACATATGCTTGAATTTGTGGTAAATTGCTAATAGCTATAAATATATTAGCCACTGAGCGTTGTAGCTCAACCTAATATTTTCCACTCATCAGGTGTAGAATGAGAAGGTTAGCAATCCTTGTAAGGCATCGGAAACTCCAAGATAGTTAGAGACTTTTGTAACTAAGTTAGTGACTTTTGGATAGCTTTATAAGCATATGAAACATTGAGCATCTACTTGTATTTGTATTAAGCTATTAATGTATATGATGATATGTAGTTAAAGCTAGGCTCAAATTGTGTTTGGATTTGTTAATGAAATATGATTGCTTTTTGCGTATAACTTTCTAAGTCTTTACATTGCATTTTTAATCTTTTCATAGGGGTAGAAATTGTGTTTTGACTTCCAAGGAAAAATCTGGAATAATCTAGGCTGAATTAGACAAAGTCGTCTTCTAGTAAGTTTAGTTTATCGTTCTAGCTTTCTAACGGTATAAAGTATGCAATTTTTAGATATCGGGGTCGAGAGTTATGGCCATTACAAGTTAGGATGTCGCAGAGGATGTATATACGGAACAAGTATAGTAAATAAAGTGATTTAGAACTTTTGGTGATGTGAGGAAGACCCCTTAGAAATCCTTTCGTCTAATTCAGTCTTAGACTGAATCCCTTCGTCTAAGACTGAGTCTCTTCGTCTGATTCAGTCTTAGATTAAGTCCCCTTCGTTTAAGACTAAGTCCCTTCATTTGAGACTGAGTCCCTACGTCTGATTCAGTCTTAGACTGAATCCCTTTATCTAAGACTAAGTCCCTTCATCTGAGACTGAGTCCCTTCATCTGATTAAGTCTTAGACTGAGTCCCTTCGTCGGATTCAGCCTTAGACTGAATCCCTTCATCTGAGTCTGAATCACTTCGTCTGATCTATCTACACTTTTGGAAATTTGAGATTTTGACCCTCTAGATGACGAAATCTCTCTTCGAGTCTGCATGAAAATTGTAGATCTCAAAGTCCTCTTCGAAACCGTCTAAAGAAGACCTTAATTTGATATCTCAAGTGAAAGTGATGCCAATTTTCCTGAAATATGTACAATGTGATTGAGGGCAAAATCATGTTTGATTCTTTTGGTCATAACTTCTCCGTCCGACCTACAAATGACTTGATTTTTGAACCAATAGTTTCCTAACACATCCCTCTATCTCTCCTTAAGAATTTATAGCTTTTGGTATTGATTTGAAAAGATTGATTGAATCAAAGTAAGGGTATGAGTTGAAGAAATGAGTTTGCTCACATCTCATAACTCTGAATGTTGGGCTCCAGAAGCGGGTCCAACAGAAATACTCCCAAGAATCAATGAAAAGAAATTACCAATTGAGAGAAAGGGAATTTTACATGTCCTTAATGCTAACCTAATTGATTATGAATTATCAAATTATTGGTTCTAAACTATCCTAGGGTTGATTACACTCTCTCGAGTTATAACCATTAACCTTAAATCATAAACCCTAATCAAATTATGGAAGTTGCAATTTCTCGATTCATAACCTATCCAAAACCCTAATTAGTTTTGAAGTTCTTTAATAAACTATCGGAAACCTATGAGAAATCTCTCTTCGCATAATTTCTCGATTGGACTCAATTCCTATCTCTATTAAATCACCTAACTCTCGTTAGTTTAATTTAATCGTTTTTCATTCAATTCACCCTCTTAGTTTATTACTGAATTATACAATTACAGAATCAAACCACAATAAATACATAAATAATCAGATTTTCATTAATTCATGAATAAACTCCAAAGGTGAGTTTAAAACATCCTTGACATTCTAGATTCTATCATCAACTATTCAATCCAATTCTATACAATGATAAAATTGAACAAAATAGGGAATAAAATCGAAATAGAGGATGGGATGTAGCAACATCGAGAAACCTCTAGATCTTAGAAGTACGTTGAGTCAGCTTCTTCTCCTCTTCTCTCTTCCTTCTTCTCTTCCTCTATCTCTTGATGATTTCTCTCTAGGGTTTCTCAAGGTGGCTAATGTAAAAGCTCATTCTCTGCCATTTTATGTTCTTTTTATATCCTCTTGTGTTCTGAGCAACCATAGGGTTTTTTTGGGGTCTGAAAGGTTTGAAAAATACCTCGAAACTTGACGTTTGTGAGTGTCTGTGCATCTACCTAATGCGGGCCACAATCCTAGGCCTACAGGCCACGATCGTGGTCCATTCCCTAGGCTTTTGTCATGATCGTGGCCTATTGTGCCATAATTATGGGTCGTTGTTTTGGCCAAAATGTCTTTGAAACTTCTCTGCTCTTCGTTGTTGACCCTGAAACACTAGCAAACACATCATGTGCAACATGCCACAACTATAGAGTATATACCTAAACACCCAAGGACATTCAAGTACATATCCTATGATAATGGCATGTTAGAGCGAACATAAATTCAACTTAACATGGCATCATTTAACATAATTTAAAAGTCATCAAATTAAAACCATTCCTGGCATTCATTGTCAAAAACTCACACTATATCCATTGACAAATCTTTACAAAACCTTATATAAGTTCTAGGAAGACTATAAAACATAAGCTACAACTCTTCTAATGTTAGCTGACAGACGTCTGGGCCATATCTTAATCCAAAAGGTTCCTTTAGTCTACTCTAAGGAACTAGGTCTCTTGTCTCGTACTTGAAAAGTCACGTTGCAATTTTCATGAGTTTTGCGAACTCAATGAGGGAACCATCATTGATGATTTCACCTAGGTCAATTACACAAGATCATATAATTCACATATAATCATTCAGATCTTGTATAATCAAAATACACACATTACTATGGCAAATCATGATATCATTGCGAATCAGAACATATATATATCAATACAGATGCATATTAGACTCCACATTCGTTATTATTGTTGTGAACGAGTGCCTTTCACATAGGATACAAATACTAGCCCATAGGGCTCAATCAGAAACATATATTGTGGATCAAAGCTCTACTTGGAGACAGAAATCATGGGGCAAAGCTCTACATTCCGAAAACCGAGCTCAAAGCTCTATCAAACTGGCTAGTTTGGTCACAATGCCTTTATCTGATCATGCATTTTATGAAATGGATAAATTACAGAATTTACCATGTATAACAATCACAAATGATACATAGTTAGAATCTCATAATAAACGAACCTAAGTTCGGCATTCAACTTTCATTGAGAATGCAAATATCATACAGTGTTTCGCAACAATTCATAACACTTCTAATACATAACCACATAATAAAATTCTTGGACAATTCATGTCTAGAATTCAGAGCACAATTAGTACATATCAAATTCAATTAGCCATTCTCATTCACATACAAGTAGCACTTCCAATGATATTCATATTCATCGAATGCCTTGGACAATTATTGTTCGGAATTCAGTACACAATTTAGTACACATTCATTAATATCATTCAATTCAGTAATAAACAAAACAAATCAAGGTGAGACCATCTTAGGTTACCCACAATACGCTCCAATATGCTATTGCCTGAGTGGTCTGGCAATGTCTAACTAACGTCCAATGTGCTCCTCTATATCATACAAAACATATTTACATATATCATAATTTTTCACAAATGTATAAGTCTTTCTTTATGCACATCAATGTATGGACAATATGCACAATGCATGTTCAATGACAATTCTGGGTATCTTATCCAGATTTTGTCGACATATCCTTCAAATGGCAAAACTCTCATTAATATAATTTATACTTTGGGTTTGGATCATAATTAAACAATGTGAAACCATTTTCATAATCTAATTGATCATTTAGATTTTTTTCTCATAATGTACTTTTGGGTCAACTTTACATAATTATTATGATAAGGTAAAGGATAAAATTAGGCAACACTTCCTTTTGGAAAGTTGTTCTACAATTTCTTAAGTTTCTAATGATACCAAGATCGTACAATTTGATTCATTATTTTATGAGTTATGCTCAAAATACCACAGATTGTGTACATTTGAAATTTTGGCTAATGCATGATCATGCATTCAATTTGTACACCTCATATCTCTCAATTCCAATATCTAAAAATTACAAACTTTATACCCATTGAAAGCTAAGAGAATAATATATAACTTTTGTGAAGACACCTCTGTCTGATTCGACCTATATCAATACAGTTTATTCAATAACAACAGGACCTGATTTCTGTCCCTGGTAGTGCTACTGCCTAAGCTAAGACTTACTTTTAAGCTAAATTTCAGGACCCTTAAGGACATAATTCAAATTCAATTTCTTCTTAACATTTGTAGCCAAATGTCTCTAGCCCAATTTAAATTAAAAATCATTTCATTTGGAAATATACAGATGAAAATATAGCCCAAATGCCAAAGCATGTTCAGTAAAAACATTCCAGTTACTAAATTCCAGCACACCTCAGCATTTTCATCCTAGCACCCCTTTTCGGGATAAATTTGCGTGATCATTATGACAAGAAAAATGGTGTATTTCAATAACGCTTTCTTCTAGAAAACTGTTCCACTATGTTTCCAGTTTCTAATGACACTAGAAACATACAATTTTATTCAGTATACTGAAAGTTATATCCAAAACAGTTCAAATTATTTTTAAATTGTAACAGAACTCCTAACTCTACTTCCAGCCAGATTTTGAAACGCTTAGAGATTGAATTAACATTTAATTCTTCAGGAAATTGTAGACTTATGTCTCTAATTTATTCTGAATCAATAATCAACGTATTTGGAAATCTATAGTTCAAGATATAATCAAAATACCGAAGTCTATTCAATGAAAATTCTCCAGTTCATAACATTCCAACATACATCTTCACCAATATCTCATATATATCATTCCAATTCAAGCATAATTCTCATACTACTAAACATACCATAAAGATCAAATTGTCACTTATTTTTCAGGATTTCAATTCATCTTAAACTTCATATTAATCAAGTCTCCATGCAAGCAAAATTCATCATAAACTTATGATGAAAACAAGTTGATTTTGGACAGCAAGATGAAGGTAACTTTCAGCTAGTTTTCTTGGCTATTTTGTGTAAGGTAAAAAGCTAGTTTTGGTGCAGCAATTTGGCTAGGGTTTAGGAAAATTTCTTAGGAGAAAGTTGGAGCAAATGCAATGGAGAAAGGTGAGAGAAATAGCAGAAACATTGCTGCTGGAATTTGTTCCATCAACATACTAGGTGTCAACTTTACAGCACAACATTTGTCCTAAGGCATGTCTTACATTTGCCTAATCAAGATTTTTTATTTGCTTGTCCTCAAATAAATAAAAAATCAAGCATGCAAAATCAGAAAGCATGCAATACAGTAATGAGACAATGGCTTAAACTTCATGGAATAAATTTAACTTTAAACATGATCATTCAAACTGTTCTAAATCATTAAAATGCAAAATCCACGTCTAGGAGCTCTGGTCTAAACATACATATTAATCAAGACCAAAATGAAAGTTATTCATCCTTTTCAATTGTACACACGCATTAATAATTCTTTAGTCATTCAAACTCCGTAACTACTTCTAAGTACATTTTTATGAAAAGTCAAGCTATTTACAAGTTTGGTTGGTTTTATTATAAAAAAATTATTTATTTTTGTGGACATGGACCTAGTCTTTTACTTCGAGACAAACATTGGTGATGAATGTCGATCTGGTCACTTGACTAAGTCATGGTTTTATTAAGTTGCTTGCTTGGAATGTCATTATAGCCTTTTGATGCGGAGGCACACTTTTGTGATGCGTGTCGATCTAGTTACTCGGCTCCATCACGTTCTTAACTAGCTACTAGCTCTATTCATAACCCAAAGGCCAGCGGAATAGTTATTTATTTAAAATTAACAATCACACACATTTTTATATTATTATTAAATGCTTACCTTGTTGCTTTAGCTACTTGTTTTTATGAAAAAAAAACTAGCTAAGCTACTTAGTCGAAAGACCTAAAATTATGAATGAATGTGATAACTTATAGGGTGATAAACTAATAATAAATCCTAATTAACTTGCATATTTAGCCAAAGAACCCAAATCACTAATTTCGGGAGCTAATGACTCATCTCAACCTAATAGACTATGCTCAAAATTTAATTAATTTCATTCCATCTAAGCCATTGACACATTCACACAATTCACAATATGCAACCTAAACACACTAATATAACAATACAGAAAATTCACATTCAAAGCAAAATGCATAACCCTCCCCTCACTTGAAAAACACATTGTCCTCAATATGAGAAAGAGACAACAAACACATAAAAGGGGGAATAAAACACAATATACAAAAAACATAAGAACAAAACACTAACAAATATGAAAAGAGAAGGGTAAGAACACGAACTCATCAGGGTGACTAAGGTGGTGATGTGTCAGAGGCAGAGACCAAATGCGCTTGATGCTTGAGATTATTGTCTTATATTGGAATTGTTTAAAGAGAGTAAGAGAATTAGTAATCCCAGATAATTTCAAATCGTTAAAATTTTATTTAAAATTCAAAACAAATCTAACTAAACATAACAATTTAAATCTAACTACTGAACGTGCTAATTTATAGTCATTAGCTGGACTTTGTACCATTGGAAACTTAGCCGGGATCAATTATGAGCGGCTTGCTTCCACCCTTTTCGTTCAACATCAGTTTTGTAGCATATAAGTAAGCTACGAATTGTAAAATTATCAGAAGGACAATAGTAATAAAATTATGAAAACCAATTATGCTCAGTAATGTCCTTTTTCTGAGTGAACTGTCAACAAAACAGGGAATAACAAAACTCCCTGAATCTTTCATGAAATCCAGCAGTTTTCTCGATAAGAGGGTGAGTTGTTCTCTTCTTGGTTCTTCCTCGTTCTCCCTCATCTTCTCTTCTTCAGTAGCTTCTTGAGCAGAGACTTCTATAGCTTTTTCAAACTTGATGTCTATTGTCAATTATTCTTTACCCTCTCGTTCCTTCAAAGATTTGAGCACATCAATTTTTCTGACTGAGTCTCCCTCCTCTGAATTCTTTAATACATCATTCATGTTGAATGTCACTTACTCATCACTAATATGAATGATGAGGTTCTCTTCATAGGGACCTACCCAAGTTTTTTCGATGTTCAAGTCTGGTATACCAAGATCTAATGAATAATAGTGAGAGTTGTCTTCTTTTCTTCATTCTCTTTCCTTATCTCTTGGTCTTCTGCAAGATAGGGATCAGCTTGGTCTTCCATTAGTTCTTTCCCATTTTTAAGTGTGATAGCCTCATATTGCTCTTGTTGATATAATTCCATGTTACTCAGAGAGTTTTCCACAATTCTCTTATAAAATTCACGGGAAAGCTATCACTTAAATCTCCAAGTTGTGAATAGAAGATGCATGATTTTTCATTACTCGACCAAATTGCTCTTCTAGTCTCTTCTGGGTCTCTTCCATGTCTGTTAGCTTGTCCATGATTTTTTCCAATTTGGAATCCCATAAACTAGACTTATCTTGCTGAAGTCTTAATAGGTCTTGATGTCCCATGTGAGTACTGACATTGTTAGACCAATAGAAATCTGGGTGGTTTTGCCACCCCGAAGTGTACGTATTCATATAAGGATGATGATTTCCCCGACTAAATTGGGGCTCATTGAAATCGGCAAGAGTCCTTTGCTCCCTATAATATATATCCTCTATGATTGTTCCTTTTATCTCTTCTTAGCATTCAACTCTTGAGATTCCCCATTGTTGTCCAGTGTTATCAAATTTGATGTGTCGTCTACTTTATGCCTAGTTTCTTTCAAAAGATGGTGAAAAAGCCTTAAACTATAAGAATTAAACTAATCACCTCCCTAATAACGACGCCAAAAACTTGATCGATTTGTTTGTTACGTGTAAGTTTTAATATTAACCCTCGATAATTTACAAGTGCACGGTTCATTAGTGTAGTACCAAAGGTGTCAATCCCATAAGGAGGGAGTTAATTTAATCCTAAAAATCTAAGGCTAGAAATAATAATAGAAATCCAAGATGCAACAAAACTAAAACAAGAATTCAATTCAATCAATCAAATTAAGAATCAAAGACAAATATACTAATTATTAAGCAATTGCAACACACCCGAGAATTAATCGAAAGAAATTACCAATTGAGAGAAAGGGAATTTACCTATCCCTAATGCTAAACTAACTAATTATGAATTATTAGATTGTTGGTTCTAGACTATCCTAGGATTGATTACTCTCTTTTGAGTTATAACCATTAACCCTAGTCAGATTATAGAACTTGCAGTTTCTTAATTCACACCCTATCCAAAACACTAATTAGTTCTGAAGTTCTCTAATAAACTATTAGAAACCTATACAAGATCTCTCGTCACATAATTTTGGGATCTGATTTAATTCTTATCTCCATTAAATCATTTAACTCTCATTAGTCCAATTTAATTGTTTTCATTCGATTCACCTTCTTGGTTTTTTACCAAATTATACAATCGTAGAATCAAACCACAACAAGCCCACTAAACACATAATCAATTAGATTTTCATTAATTTAGGAATAAAACATCCTCGACATTCTAGATTCTATCATCAACTATTCAATCTAATTCTATACAAAGATAAAGTTGAAAATCAATATGAAATACAATATAAATGGAGGATGTGAGGCAGTGACGTCAGGAAACCTCTTGATTCAAAAAGTAAATCGAGTCAACTTCTTCTCCTCTTTTCTCTTCCTTCTTTTCTTCCTCTATCTCTCGATGATTTCTCTCTAGGTTTTTGAAGATGACTGATGCAAAAGCTTATTCTCTTCCTCTTTATGTTCTTTTTATATCCTTTTGTGTTATGAGCAACCTAGGGTTTTTTGGTGGTCCAAAAGGTCTGAAAATTCCCTCAAAACTTGACATTTGTGAATGTTTGCTCATTTGCCTAACGTAGGCCACAATCGTGGGCCATTTCTTAGGCTTTTTTCACTATTGTGGCATGTAAGCCACGATTATGGGCCAACTCTGGTGCTTTTGTCATGATCGTGGCCTCTTGTGCCATGATCCTGGGCTATTGTTTTGACCCGAATGTCTCCAAAACTTCTCTGTTCTTCGATGGTGATCTTCAATCACTAGCAAACACATCAAGTTACATTAAAAACATAATATTTAAGCTGAAAGACTTGTATTAACATATAAAACACTTAAAACACAAATAATTAACAAACTAACACAATTCTAACCTAAACATATACTAAATGATTGAATTAATAGCTTAAACATATCAAACTAAGCCCTAAAACATGATACAGTTTACACTTATCACTATCTCCTTTCTTCATCTTGGAAATCGAGGGTGAATAATGCATAAAACAATTGTTGTCTTTTTTATTCCACCCAAAATCGATGATGGATAATGAATAAAGATCATGTCTATCCACTCTCCTTTGTAAAACCAAAGAAGATAAAGAATATCTCAACTGTTGTATTTTCTTTTCACTTTCGGTTCATCCCTCCTCTTCCAACAGCTCATATTTGCCTCCTTTCTATTCAAAAGTTACGTTGTTCTTCTTACAAAAGATGAAGCAACTACGTTTTAAGGAAAAATGGATAGGTGTATATGATCCCTCCATCCCTTCCACATTTTTATTCTCCAACCTTTTAGCAGCACTCGTGCACTCACGGTTTTACACTCCAGTCAACCATACACTTCACGTCCTTATAAAAAAAACTAGGTTTGTTTTAAAATGAGAAAGGTGTCTTCATTTTGCATTATCCCATTCCCCTCCTTATTATCGTCACCCACCACCCTTCATATAAGGAAGATAGGTTAAAAATGAGAGTGGGACAACTGGCTCACATGAGATGTATTCCATTCCAGTTGCCTCATTTTTCTCTCATAGCTCACTTTTCTAGCCCCACTTCACGTCAGACAACATTTTCTTTTATGTTCAATAGCTAGGTTAAATAAAGAATGGCAACTAGCTCTTCTCACGTGAGTGAGAGATGTCTCATTGTTATTTTTTTCTAGCCTCCAAATTACCCTTCTTTGTCATGTGAGTGAGAGATCTTGCATAAGACAACTTGCATTGCTTGAGGCAACTTGCGTGGGTTGTAACATTTTAATTGTTACAGCCATGAGACTCAATGCTCACCCTCCAATTTTATGCTCTATTTTGTTTATTCTTCTTGTAATCTTCTTCGCCTTCTTGCTCAATCAAGACAATAGGGTATGAACGTTAAAAAGATGGCTCAATGAATATGCTTTTGTATCACTTAAGCTCCTTCATTTACGAAATGTACCAAAAATCAAATATGAGCTAAAGTGAGTATCCTAAGCATTTCAAGGCATCAATCACTAAGTGTAATGGATTAAATCTATCAACAATTAAGCACATATCAAGTTCCCCCATACTTAGCTTTTTACCGTCCTCGGGAAAATCATCAAAATCAAAATCATAAACCAGAACACTTACTCATTTTCCATATTTCCTAATAATAGATAATTATAAGTAAAGATGAATGATTTTTAAAAACCATAGCAATAACTCAACATTCAAAGTTTCTACTCATGATCAATCAACATTCATCACCCTTCGAAACTGAGTAATCTAAAGGTATAGTGGACAAAAGATGTTTAAATAACATATTTCCATGGGTACACTCAAACACCATTGATGATGATAATAGTCCACAACTTTGCATATCATTTCATTTCTCCACCACTAAAAGTGACATGCATAATCATGAATAAAAAAACTTTTCAAAAGTTGTAATGTGGAAAAAGGTAAGGTGAGATGTATTTTGGGTAATGTAGCATAAAAGCCATCAAACTAGTGAAGCGAAAGTAACACTCAATGAGATATCAAGTGTATAAATTAGCATTCATTCAAAACAACATCGATCTCAAATGCAATATATTCAAACACCCAATCAATACAACCTAGGGAGGATAAACAATTAATTAACAACTTTTCACAACAATTGTAGTTCCTCCTTGATACTTTTATTCAAACTCACAATTTTTCTTTTCTTTTTTTAAAGATATAAAAGTGATAGAAGCTACATCAATATAGGATTCATAGCATGGAATTTTAACAAATATAGCTAACCCACATGCATGTTTGGTTCACGGAATGGAATAGATAAGAAATAGAATAGTTATTCTTTGGAATAGAAAAAATGAGGAATATAATAGAATGTGTATTACTTTGTTTGGTTTAAGGTATGGAATAGATAAAGAATTTCTATTTCATTGTTTGGTTTGAAAATATAAACTTGGAATAGGAAAGGAATAACTAACTAAAACATCAAAATATCCTTATTATTATTATTATTATTATTATTATTATTATTATTATTATTATTATTATTATTATTATTATTAT
>JAOTAX010143918.1:0-16310 GCA_025629825.1 Erythroxylum guanchezii | reverse complement strand
CTTATAACCATTTCTCATCTTAACCAACTAAATCTCAAAATAATTTAAACATGCTTAGTGCGAACCGGGGCCCAACAATAATTTTGGGCAATAACATGTTTTGATTCTTTTATTAATGCAATTGTTTGAATTGGTAAATTGTGATTCAATTAGGTATTTAATATATGTTATAATAGATCCGCAATATTAGTACATAATATGATTTCATAACATACAGATTGAGAAATTATGTGTGTGAATAGATCTACCGTAATTAGAAGGAGTTGATTGTGACCTTAGAGATAGGATGACATAAATCCTCTAGATTATGGTCAAACCTAATAGTGGAATTCACAAAACGGTAAAGCAATTCTATAAACTTTAGCTTGATTAATTCGGTTGATATCCTTAGGACTAGTTATTATTATGCCCATGTGTGAGAATATTAGTACATAATATGATTTCATAACATACAGATTGAGAAATTATGTGTGTGAATAGATCTACCGTAAATGGAAGGAGTTGATTGCGACCCTAGAGATAAAATAACATAAATCCTCTAGATTAGGATCAAATCTAATAGCGGGATTCACAAATCGGTAAAGCAATTCTATAAACTTTAACTTGAGTAATTCGGTTGATATATTTAGGATTAGTTATTTTTATGCCCAAGTGTGAGCTATTAACATATCATAGGAATTTCCAGAATCCAATAAATTAATAAAATAATTACTTAATAAAAGATCAATCAATTAAGGGTATTTAGGGGGATTCAAAACGTAGATACTAAGTTTTGTTATCGATAGTTTTCTAAGTAATTTTTTAATTCTCTATTCAATCTTGTTGCTTGTTTTATTTTATTTACTTAAGTTTTCTTTCCTTTAATTAAAATCTCAAATCAAACTCTTAGACTAGATAATAGGATAACGGTAACTACTAGTATTCATCATCTTTATGGGATTGACCCATACTTACTAGTACTAGCTACAATTACGTTGTACACTAACGGTTATTTCATAATTGACACTTAGAAAAGTGCAATCAAAGATCCATCGGAACCATCAAAAATTCAAGGTAACAAGTCGAAAGAAAAACGTGGCAGCAAACGTCACGGGGGGAAACCCATAGATTAGTTTTATTTTTCTTTTAAATTTCATATTATTTTGTTCTTTTTTTATGTTAGTACAGGACTTTAATTGAGTTCTTCTATGTTTTAGGATAGAAAGATTGAGCATCGTACTAAGAATGTGAGTAGTTAAGGGGTAGTTTGGTTCTACTTCTATTTTTCTATTGTTGTTTTTGGTTTCTGTTTTCAATTTTTAGTTTCTGTTTTTTTCCTTAAAAAAGGAAAACCTATTTGGTTGAAATTTGTAATATAAAAATTGAAAACAAAAATCTGTTTAGTTGAAATTTGTAATAAAAAATTGAAAACAAAAACATGTTTAATTCTAATATTCTTTTTTATTTGTAATATATATCAAATTTAATGTTTAAGTTTTTCACAATAATATATTGCATTAAGATAAGAACAGCTTAAACTATGGCTTCAAAGCCTTTGCCATATTAAATGACGTGAAGATTAGCAAACTTAAAACTATTACGAAGACAATAAATCAGGTGAAGATTAGGCTTTACCTTTGATAAAGCCTCTGTCATGACGTGAAGAAAAGGCTTGGATAAAGTGCTGCATTAAATAACACGAAATGATGTGAAGACAAAGTGAAGAGTAGGCTTTGTAAGAAGATAGGCTCTATGCTAAAGACACGAGGATGAGAAGTGAAGAAGGATAAAGTCTCTGCTATATTAAATAACATTAAATGATGTAAAGACAAAAGTAAATAGTAGGCTTTGTAAGAAGATAGGCTCCATGTTAAAGACACGAGGATTAGAAGTAAAGAGGCTTTGTAAGGATGAAGTTTCTACTAAATAGCATTAAATGATGTGAAGACAAAATAGTGCTAAAGACGCGATGATGAGAAGAATAACGAGAGAGAATAACGTGAAGTCCAAGAATTTAGCTGCAAAATGTGAGGTAGAAGAAATCACGTATAGCTGTCTCGAATTTCAAATCATAGTTGTTCACGGTGTTGTTTATATACATTAGTTGATAGTCATTCATAGTGTTGGTTCTTTATAAACAATAAGATGATGTCGTCGTTATGTTTAACTGAAACAAAAACTCAAGAGCTGAATGTTAGGTTCCTCTGTGCCATGTTCTGCTTAACATATTCAGGTTTTGTGTTGGTTCTTTATCATCGTTTCACGGTTTTCATATCTCTTCTTCATCTGGTCCTCGTCATGACAACTTCAAAGACTTACCTGCACCAGATTTTACTTCCTTCCTCTCCGATGAGGTTCTTCTGCTGGTTTTCTTAAAGATTCTGACATCTCTTTCAATCTCTAGCCTTCGTTGCTACCATCGAAGTTGCCTCATCTATGTATGGGGGAGAGAGTCGGAGCTTGGGTCTTGTAAAAATTTGCTAGATATTATGTTAGGTACGGAGTTATACTAAAGACGATAATGAGACAGAAAACAGGGATATGTTGTTTTTCTGTCGAAGAAAACATGTTGTCAAATTTTAGAGAAACGATGTTTTTTGGTTTCTGTAAAACCGTTGTGGTATTTTTATTTTCAGAAACACAAAATCACAACAAAGTAAGCCAAACACGTTTTACTTACCTGTTTTTCTTTTTACAAAAACGACAATAAAAAATAGAAGAAGAAAACAGAAACAAACAGGCCCTAAGGTGTTAGGGGATGAGTTTTAATGTGTTATAATGGAAAAGTGCAAAATTTTTATATTTGAGCATCCAACTTTGAAGTGACGCACGTTTACAGAGAGTTGCATGGTCCTAGACATGCTGGTGTAGAATTACACATTTTGATATATGGACATATACCAAACCTTATAAATCTACAAAAAAAGTTGTGATTAAATGACATAAATAGTCATATACATGGTTATGTATCAAACCATGTAAGTCTATAATACACCTTAAAAAGCCCTAACTCTCTAGATTTTCCTCTTTCTCTTTCAGTCCATTTCGTCGCCCCTTATTTTTTCCTTCCAATTTTTGCATTTTTCAGCCAATATAATGACACCTAAGTAAGTAATCCTTTCAATTTCACTTGTTTATGCAGGTTTAATTAGGTGCTTTGCTTTATTTTGGTAATTTTTGCTAAAAAAATGCTAGAATTGAGGATTTCGAATTTTGAGTGAATATGTGTGTTCTTAGGCTTAATTGTGGTTTAACAGTCAAAATTAAGTCTTACCCAGCCAATTTTATACTTCAATTTGCATAATTGCATATTAATTGGGTTAAAATTTATCTTCATTGGCATAATTATGCAATTTTGGCTCTCTAAATGTTTAATTGTGATTTGTTGCATTAAATTAGATTAATTAGATGTTTTAGACATTAATTAACATTACTTTTGTGTTTAATTGCATGTTATTTTTTCTTTTTGCTAGAATTTAATGTTTAATTTCATCAATTTTTGTAATTATGAATTTAAGGGTTGTTAATTTCAGAAGTAGGGTTAAAATTCATAATTTAATAATTAGGTTAGCTTAATTTTTTAAGTACAATATTTCTAATTTTAATTTTAAGACTAATTAGTCTATTAATTAATTGTCTAGTTACATTTAATTTTCTTTATTTTTGTATTTGTGTTAACTTGTTATTTACTTTTATGTGTTTAATTTTTTGTTGTTATTTTGTTTTCACATTTAATTATTTAGTGAGCATAATATATGTTAAGTGTAGGGAAAGTTATATTCTCTGTAATTTGCCTGCAAAGTATCTCACACTTATTCAAAATTTCAAGCACAATGACGAAACGACAATGAGAAAAGGAAATCCTCAGGAAGCAATAAAAAGGAGAAGGTTTCTCAACCATAACTCAACCCTCAAAGTGACTGCAAATATTATTATTCAATCCCGGATCCCAGGAGGAATAATACCAGCGGCTGAAGGATAAAAAGTTTGGTACTAGCAAATTCATCGACTGGGAGGCATTAGAGCAAGTTGGCTTAGCCCAACAAGATCATGACCTTGTTGACGTAGAAGTATGGTCCTGACTTTTTGAGATTGCGGAATCCTCCTACAGGGAGCTTACATTAAAAGTGCTCTCCACATTCTTCACGGAGAGAGGTTGTTATGATGGGGATCAACCTAACACTATCCAGTTTCGGATGATGGGAGGCATGTTTTGGATGAGATATTTGGAGTTTCCATTAGTATGGGTTTATACGACTAAGAGTACATGGGGACAATGGAGTACATGACACTATAGACATAATTTTCATATGAATTGTCTCCTCAACACTTCTGATGGACGATTAGTCCAAAGCTCAACTATAACCTAAACAAATCCAAGGCGTCTACATTGCGACGTCCTGTACCCAAATACATTCATGGTATTCTGAGTCACAGGCTGAGCAGTCATCAAGAACATGGATGTATATTACTTACGGAGAATGAGTGGGAGGACACCAATTCACCTGGGGTATACACTTTCCTAATTTACCAATCATCAAAGCAAAGACAGAACGGTTGGCACAATCTGTGTTGGGCTTTATGTGACTAGACTGGAATGATAGATGGGTTATTTGATAGACTACCACTGATACGGTAGATGAGCACCATAGTGGCACTTAATATGAAAATCATGCAACACATGCATATGGTCAATAGGCATTAGAGACCCATGGGAGACATATATAGATTTATTAGAAAACCTAATGAGCCAGCAACGGAGGGTGGAGAAAGAGTGGAGTAATATGCAGAAGAGCATCCATGACAACCACAACCACCACTACTCAAGAAGGGAGGTGCAACACCAGAGTTGGATAGTCCAAGAGGTCCTAAAGCTAGGATGCAACACCCAACTAAGTTGAAGATGGCACTAATAGAGAGATGGGTGCCCAACTTTTGGGAACTTAACCGATTCTCTAACTTCAACAGGTAGAGCTTTTGAAGCAGGTAGGACAATTAGAGACTTCGATTGCGAGGCTAGGTGGGCTAGAGATTATAGTTGGGTTTATGGGAGAGCTAATTTTATAAATGGCAAGCTCAAGGCATTGATTTCCAGCCCCCACTGTAAGGCCCCAAATTATACCCTAGTTGAAATGTTACATATTTATGAAAGTAAATGTGATAGGTGTTGAAATTATGATATGATTGTGAATCGTATATATCTTGAATTTTTGGTTTATGGATCATACTTAGTGACTTGGAATTAATTGATACCATTAGAAAATTGAAGTACTAAAATGTACAATTGGACTAGAAAAATTGTCAAGTGACAAGACAAGTTGGTACATGGAAATTTAGATGATTAAGCCTATTTATTGAATGACATTTGGCAGCATTGATTAAGTGACAAATGACTTAATAGAAGTGTGACATTTAGTAGCTTAAATGGAGGATAAGTGGCTCATTTCTATGTATGATATGTGGGTAATTCCATTGAAGGACATGTGGTTTGTGTCTTTGTGTGATAAGTGTCCCTAAAGTAAGAACACTCATCTTACATATGGCACGACCTTATGTATTAGCTGATTTCTGCTGTAACTCATCCTTCTCTTTGCTCATTCACCACCGAAACACCATACTCTCCCAATCTTGAGTTTTTGGCTTATGTTGTGCCTAATTACCACATCAAGATGTTGTATCAAGGAAGTTAGACCATGTCATCTTCTGTGCTATTATTTTCTTAGTGTTAATAACATCTTAGTTTCACTTGGATTTTGAAATTGTGCTTGTTGCTTGGAAGGCTAGTTTGGCTTGTTCTTTGAAGTTAAATAGGTAAAGGAATTCTAAACTTGATAGCTTGTTGCAATATGAATTATATAATGCTTGAATTGGATAGAATATGTATCAAGTTGATGGTGAATTGAGGTCTAGCATATGATAATTGTTTGAGAGCTTTTGCTTTGGATTTTGATGCATGTAAGATTATGGAATGCGAGTTACCTTTCGGACATGAATTTGATAAGGTATTGAAGCATGAATAAGGTAGATTTGAAGTGTAATTAAGGGACTATATTGATGGTGTATTGAATGGAAGTGAAGGAGTCAAAGTTTTGGAAGCAAAATGAAGGTTGTAGGTAAGTGAACCTTCGGTTCACTCATCCCACAACTATGGGATTTATATGGCTCATTCCCACGGTCATGGGAAGTACTTAGGAAGGAGAAAAGGTTAGTATTGGGCAATTGTTGGACTATATAAGGTTAAGGTACTTTATAATGGTGTAATTTCACTTAATTAAGGTATAAAATGAACCTAGTTTGATATGGAATAAGTCAATTAAAGGTTGAATAAAATTTGGATTTTTAATTGAAGTAATAAATTAAGGAAGGTGTTATTAGATAACAAAGTATCTAATTTGGAACTTATAAGTAATTAAAGAAATGAAGTATACTTATGAACACAAATGTGATTTAAATGATATAAGTGATATGTTAGTTATGAATGTTTGTGAATTGGGAACTTAGGTGAGTACATGTAAAGTGTAATTACTTAATGTATCCATTGGTGCATCATTGCAAATGCTTATGTTTATAAGGCATAATGAGTTTGATCAAATGTGCATGAATATGTTCAAGTTGAGCAAAGTGGAATAGTGTCATATGCTTGGCAATATATCTTTTACATGAGAATTCTGAAATGTGACATGTTTTGTTTTAAAAACTGCCAAGTCTTAGTCGTGAGAAAATAGGCATGCTTAGAAGGGTCTACAGCTGCTCCTGATTGTTGACACTACGGTGTCCCCCTAATTTTGAGACATAAGTCTCTTATATTTCTGAGATACCAATCATGGTATCTTCTGTTCTAGTCCCGTTATCCACTTCTGTAAAAAGGACTAGCAGGCTAACTTGTTTTATATTCTGATACATATTCAGTTTTGATATAAACAAGTTCTGATCTGATACAAGATAAGATATGATTTGATACAAAACATATTCTGATCTGATACAAGTCACATCTGATCTAAAAAAGTTATATCCTATTTTGATATTCAGTTCTGATACATGTACATTATGTTCTGATATTTATGAGTTTTGCTTCGATGCAAGAAAGTTCTATATTGATGAATCATACTTTGTTCTGAGACACATCATGTTTAGATTGCTCTTTAATATGAACAATTAAAGATTGTTGATGATATGATTTGATTCTGTACATGTTAATGCTAGACAACTGTTAGAGACAGTCGCCATTTTATATCTTGTTTAGTTATTCCCCACTAAGCTATAGCACGGTGGTTTTGCCTCTATGTAGGTCCTGATAAGAATACTTAAGGATGGGACAACCGCAGTGGCCACTAAAGGATGTGACATGTTTGGAAGTTTTTTTGTTTGAGTTTTTAAGTTGTTTTAAAGTTATATTAAATGTAATGAGACATATTGTATTTTGATGTAAATGGTTTGTAATAACCTTAATACAGGTTGGCTTTTGAATTTATGGCTTGTATTATGATAAGCACAATATGTATGATAAGTTCAATTTATAAAATAACATCTAATGATATGTAATGTATGTTTGCTCGAGTTTCTAAAAGTGCTTTGGATTGTTTGGCATGTTTTAGTTCTATTTTGTGTAGTATTTGCATGTTGGGCCCCGAACTTTTCTTGGAAGTTAGAACAATTAAATGAGAAATTGTTTATACCCAATTATATTGTACCTATCTTGGCGCAATTTCCATATCTTTTAATAGAAATCAGAGCATAAAGATGAACCGATGATGGTCAAGGAAATTCCATTGGGAATACGCTCACGTTTCATGATTTCGCAAGAGGTTGGCCTCTGGAATCAAGCGGGGTCCAACATTGCATATCCTCCAAGAGGACGTATGTGGGTGTTACATCCACCATCTGGTGAGGGCACTTCCTCAGCGCCTCCTCTGAAGGTAAAGGATCATCATCCTACCTTCTTTATTGGACCAACCTGGATCACATCATGAGAGAAATGTTTGATCTTTGAATATTCTTTTTTCTTTATTAATTGTGTATTTCTTATTTCTTTTATCTAACATTATAGTTAATGATATTTCTATTTCTTAATTATGTATGTTATTTTTATTTCTTTTCATGTTTTTATTCCTTTTTTGTTTATGTTTTACAAGGATGTTAGTCTAATGTTGGATGGATCAAAATTAGAAATTTGTTTTACTCAGGAAAATACCAACTCTTTCTCACTTATATATACTTACTTTGTGTACATTCAAGACAATGTACAACTTTAAGTGTGGAGAAATGGTTAATAATTTTAACGATTTTCTTCAATTATATATAATCTTTGTTATTAAATTTATGAATCAATATATTGAATTAATTAAAATATGTCCATCAATATTTACTTCATTATTGAATATTGAAGTGAATTAATTTGCAAAAAGATGATAGTTAGAATAAAATTACTTTTATAAGTTATATTGTTAGTAATCATTGAAATCATCAACTTGAATAAAATTGCATATTATTTACAGAAATAAACGTATCCTTTTCGTGAGCTTTTGAGCATAAAAGAAAAAATTTCAAACATTTTTAATCTCTTTTTACTATTTCATGTATGCTATCATGCATAGTTCAATGATTCTAGAACTTGCTTTTACTACACATATTAAGACCACAATTGTTAAATTAGAAACATTAAAATGATAAAGACACTTAGATTTAACAATTTGTTTAAACATATTTCTTTAATAATTATCTTACCCATAATTTATCCCATAGGAATAACCAAGTTTGAGCTATAGCCTTTTTCATTTATTTTAACATATTCTTATTTTTCTTTGAAGCTTTTTTATTGTTTTGGACCCTTAAGGTTATTTACATTACTTGAATGTTTGAAACTTGAAATTTTGAAAGGTTCAATATTTCTTAAATTGTGGTACATGATGAATACTCAAAATTATTTTGATTAATCAAAAAAATTGAGAGCATAGAAAAATTGTGAAAAAGTATATAGTACTAATAGTTTTATAATGAAAGGACCTGTGTATTGTGAACAAGTTTCATGTAATGTTCGATTTAGTAAATTTCCTTCTAATCAACCTTTTTTATCATCCTAATCATATCATACCTAAACTCCATTAGAACCTTATGAAGACCTTTTGATTTTTGTTTTTAGTTTACTCATAAGTGGTAGAGATGTGATAAGGTTATACATTATCCAACGATGGAACGGTAACTGATGGAAGGAAGGTAGAGACAGTTCCAAACTAGCCTATATTGGAATTCCTCAAAGAGCTTCAGGGATTTATCAGGTCCATGGGCTACTATAGGTGCTTCATCTGTCATTATGCACACATGGCATAACCTTTTCATGACTTACTCAAAACCTTAGGAACGAGTGAGTGGGCTTAAGGAGAGCCACAATGGTCGGCCTTTAAAGCATTAAAAGAGGCTCTCACTTTTGCCCCAATCTTGGCCCTACCTGACTTCTCCAAACCATTTGTCGTGGAAGCAGATGCAAGTGAGATAGGAATTGGAGCTATCTTACAATAATAAAAACACCCCATAGCATACTTAAGCAAAACATTGGGGAACAAACATCAAGGTTTATCAACTTACGAGAAAGAGTTCTTAGCCATTATTAAGGCAATCGAATAGTGGCATTAATATTTGTGTGATTAAAGGTTCCAGATATAGAGTATCATAACACCCTTCTAATAGACATGGCTTTTAAAGCTTTTTGGATATGATTTCAAAGTGTTGAAGCTCAGCGAGAAAGAGAATCAGATAGTCGATGCACTAGTTTACATAATGAGTACTAAATTACTTGCTCTTTTTGCTTCATAGGTGCACACAAGGCTCTAGGACAAAATCCAAAATAGTTGGACACAGGACAAAACAATTATGAATATAATCCAATAGACTGTGATGGAAGGGAAGGGTGGCTGTTGGGTTTGATGAGGACTTGCACCTAAAATTAATATCAATGAGCTATGATGATCCTCTATGAGGGCCTTTTAGAGTGACTGCAACAACAAAAAGACTACAAAATATTTTCCACTAAAAGGGAATGAGAAGAGATGTGTGGAACTATATCAAGAGTAGTACTGCATGTCAAAGGAATAAATATAAGAATATGTAATATCTAGGGAAGTTACAACCACTATTGATTCTTGAAGGGTGTTAGCAGGATGTGAATATGGATTTTGTAGAGGGATTCTAGCCTTGCATGGAAAAATAGGAATCATGGTGGTCATTAATCACTTTAGCAAGAACGACCACTTCATCCCCATTAAGCATTCGATAACTATGACGAACATAATGAGATTATTCTTAGACCACATATTCAGATTACATAGTATGCCCGAAAGGATCATGAGTGACCAAGATCCTATGTCTTAAGCAAGTTTTAGAGGGAGTTCTTCAGGCTACACAGAGTCAGCCTCCGGTTCTCCATAGCATAGCACCCACAGACGGATAGGTAAATCAAAGCAGTTAACCACACTTTGGCGACCTACCTTTGGTGTTTTAGTAATAAAGCTCCTGCATAATAGGTTGAATAGATCACCTTGGTAGAATGGTGGTACAACACCATGTTCAACGAAGCTACCGACTCCACCTTGTTCGAACTACTGCATAGGTACCCTTCTCCCATACATATACCATACCTAACGGGTGACTCCAAGAACCTAACAATGGACCAAATTATGCTAGACTGGAGGAAGTGGGCCTAGCATCTACAAGGTTTCATCTGTGACGGGCTCAGAACTAGATGAAGCAATAGATAGACAAGAAACATACAGAATAGGGATATAAGGTAGGACTTTGAATGAAATTTTCCCTCTTGATATTCTCCCTCTCCTCTTTCTAACATTTATGTCGCAACCAACTCTGTCATACGTATCAACCATGCCTCCTATGAATTGTTTTAACATATGCATATCCAATAGTTTGTTCTGACCATCATTATCTATTTCTCTTGTATATATATTGCATGTTAGTCACCAAATAATGCAATGTTGGGTTTTTTACCCACTTAGTTATTAGAAGTCTGGACTCATCAAATACTTATGTGATCGTAAAAATTATTTCTTTAAACATTAGTTAAAGGTGTGATGTTTATCTTAACATTTCATAAAAGGTTTAAATAAGCCCCTACCATTACCTCTATTACCACTTTTACATTTTATTTAAGTTAATGGCTACCATTTTAGTAATGTTATGGGGCAAAGTAATGTCAGAAATAACAGTAGGGATTTACTTAAGCCTTTTATAAATCATTGAGGTGTAAATCAAACGTTTAGCCTATGTTTGAACAAATGCACAGGTAGTTAAATACTATGTTATAAAACATTTCTTTTATACTATTAATCAAGTATTTATTAAAAACTCATTTAATGGTTATACGAAATGCCGTTTGATTCTACTTTTATTTTTCTTATTTTGATATATAGTTTTCATTTTCTAATTTTTATTTCTATTTTAAATAAAAATTCATTCACTTATTATTATTAATGTAATTATTCTATTATTGATGACAATAATTAAGTAAATAATTTTATTTAAATCACTTTATTTAATATTTATAAATAAATTATAATTATAATTTACTAAAAATAAATAATTGATAAGAAAAATACAATAAATAGACTAATATTTATATTTTTAAATTTTTAAAATTTATAATTAAATACTTGATATTTAAATTTTACTTAATAAATATTTTAAATTTTGTATTTTAAGATATGTTAAATCTAAAATATATTTTTAAATGATTATAAAATCAGTTATTTTCAATAATAATTTTATATTTAAAATTTAAAATAATTAGATAAATAAATAAAATTATTAAATTGTATTAGTCATCATTATTATGAATATTTAATATTAAATAATTAATAGCATATTTAATTAATAATAAAAATAACTTTATGCCAAAAAATATAAACATAAAATTAAAGCCAATTTTTATGGTTTTATAAGCTATGAAAACTTCAAAATTTTTAAAATAAAATTAGAAATTAGAAATTCAACAAAACAAATTTTAATATTGAATTTAAAAATGAAAATAGAAAACTAAAAAGGAGGTTAAATGAAATAAGACATTAGGGATCTTGTGATTAAGATTCAAGCATTTCGTATGAAGGATATTATGACCCTATTTGACAAATAGTAGATTGTATTAGCTATTAGTTGATTCTATCAGCGGTTAACTGATAGCGGATCATATCAGCTGATTTAACCAGTGGATAGCATAAGTTGTTTATTAAAGATGTTTGATAAAATTAGTTGTTTAATATTAACTATTTATATGTAAAATGACTTAAGAAGATACAACTTTAAAAAATGACTTATAAAGACATGAATATTATATCTTATTATTTCTTTTAATATTTTCATAAAAATTTAAATTTTAAATATTTATAACTTTAATATAATAATAATAATAATAATAATAATAATAATAATAATAATAATAATGTGGTATATACCAAACAAAGATAAAAGGCACTTGTTGACCCAATAAAAATGAAAATGAAAAATCACTCATTGACCTAATAAACAAAAATGAAAAGCGCCCATTTACCCAATAAACAAATGGGTACATACTAGAGTAATGGAAATAGAAACAAGGAAGGCGTTGACTGCTTTCTAGATGTTGCGAATATCGTACCGGACTTAATATTGGATTGAGTTTTGGTACAATACTGTATTAGTACCACTCAATACCCAATACTGTTTCGAGTAATTTTTTAAATTTATGAAATAGTTCCTAAATTTTTTTAATAACAAAATAATCTATTGTCATAGTGTACAGTTGGACTGTACATTTTTAACCCTCTCTCAAAAAATCATAAGAATAAATAATGATCAAGATTAATAAAAAGCAACAATAATTTTAAGATATTTCACATATAAATAATAACTACATTTTTTATGAAAAAGAGACAACCATCATCATACAAATATAAAATTAAAAACAACACAAAGTATTTAAAATATTACAATTTCAATTTTCATTATATTATAAATAATAATTATATCAAAACATCCAATAAAAAGAACAATAAATATCTTTAACTCTCAGATTATTACAATTTACAATAACAATTCATGATAAGGAAACAACCAAGAAGAATTGAAAAATGAAACAAAAACATATATTATTTAATTTACTATCAATTAAATATATTATATATTTAATTAATTAAAATTAATTATTACTAAAATTATAAATATATTAATTTGATTTATAATTTAATTTAATTTATACAATTAATTTAATAATTATTAGTAAATAAAATTAAATTTAAAAATATTTTTAAATATATAAATTTCAAATAAAATTTGATTTAATAATTAAAAATATATATAATAAATATTAGTTTTTAAATAATAATTTTAAATTATTTATTTTTTTAAAAATATTATGTTAATACTTTATTAATAAATATTATATAAAAGATTAAAATAAATTTAAATAAAACAATTTATTTTAAATTTTAATTTAATGTATAATTATTATTAGTAATAAAAATATTTATTTTATTTAAAAATTTAAAAATCACAATAAAATTTTAAATAATTAATTAATTATAAAAACTTTGAAAAAAAGAAGGGGGAGGGAGAGAGAGAGGCGGGACAGTAATTTTTAAAATTTTTTGAAAATTTTATTAATAAGTTCCTATATTTTTCAAAATTTCCAGTATTGGCCGATATATAGTCGATATTTAGCAAAAGTTCTTATTTTTTCAAAATTTTCGATACTGGCTGATATATGGTTAGTATTTAGCAAAAGTTTCCATATTTTTTAAAATTTTCGATACTGGTCTATATATGGCCGGTATTATAGATACCGTCCGGTATCAGACAAAATAGACCGGTACCGACCAATATTTATAACCGGTACATTAACATCTTTATTTTGTACTGTTCTCCGGCTAGTACGAAACGAAATTCATAATCCTTGCTTCTAATGAGAGGGGGGAAAAAGGGAACAACAATAACCGCTGTCGAAAGATGTTGAGGATGGAAAATGGGAGTGGTAATGACGGAATCAAGTTAGCGGGAGAAAGAGTATAAAGTGCTTTGGTGGTGGACATCATGAAAGAGTAGCAACGTTGTTTTCCCCTTCACCAGTCACCAACGTTCTCGCTGTGGGAGACGCCGCCCACAGTTGGGGAGAGCGTCCACTGCTCCTATGAAGCTGCTCCTCAAGAGACCACCATTGCATGTGAAAGTTCTTACTTCAGGGTGTAAGTTTTGATTGGATTATACAATGACAAGACTTCCTTCAATTTTTGAGTGGGTTTGGTTCATCTGTAGTATGGGTTTGTACGATTAGATTGTGAATTCAGATTCTTGGTGCGTGTTTATTATATGGGTTTCGTTGACTTGTGATTTAAAGAACACAATTTCCTTAGTCTTGCAATAGATTTTGGTGGCATTTGTGGGTAAAATCGACTTTTTGTTTAACACACCTTCGGTTGTGTTGTGAAAATCGACCAGATTAAAGCAGGTTCGCAGCCAAATAGGACTGCAAGAATAGTAATAAACACACAGGTTTTACATGAAAAACCTCCAAATTAGGATAAAAACTACAGGCAAAGATAGAAGAATTTTACTATTGAGAAAAACTGGATAATTACAAGGAAAAATTAGACCAAAAAATACACATAATATTTTCGTCTCTCTTTCTCTTTCTTTTTTTCTCTCTCACCTCACGTCTCTCCTTTTTATGCTCTGCTTTGCTATCTTCACCTCCTGCCTATTTAGAGGCAGGAGACGTCCCTTTACCTCTTTTTTCAACTTTGGTAGGCATCGAAAACGATGCCTATCATTTTTGACAATTCTCCCACTTGAAGATTTGATTGAGAGTCAATCAGATCTTCACACTATTCTTTCTCCCTTGCTTCATGTTGCTTACATCTCTGTCAGGCCATACGAGGATTGACACCTCATAAAATTGTTGCTATTGATTGCTGTTGTTATAAAATCTGCCAGGTTATCCATTGTACGAATCTTCTGCATATCTACCGTTCCTTCTTCCACTTTCTTATAAACGAAGTAATATTGAACTCGGATGTGTTTTGTCTTTGAATAAAATGCTGGATTCTTTGCAAGATGCAAAGCACTCTAACTGTCACAATACAGAGTAATATTCTTTTGTTTATTCCCAAGTTCTTCCAACAACATCTTCAACCACATTGCTTATTTACTAGCTTATGTAGCTGCTACATATTCTGTTTCTATTGTTGACGTCGCCACAATTGACTGCAGTTTTGAAACCCAGCTCACAGCTCCTTTAGTTAGTGTAAATACATATCCTGTAGTGGATTTACTTTTATCAAGATCACTTGCATAATCAGCATCAACATATCCTTTGACAGTAAAATCTAATCCTCCATAACATAATGCAACATCTGAGGTTCCTTTGATATATCTGAGAATCCTCTTAACAGTATTCCATTGCTCTCAACCAGGATTCGTCTTGTATCTACTAACTACTCCTGTTGGACCCCACACCCCACCCGTAGGTGTTTGGGGGTGATACCCCGGCGTGTGTTTGCGGGTGATACCGCGGCATCCAACCCTCAAAGGTATTGTCCTCTTTGGTCAAGGGTGAGGCCACGACTCGAACCCAAGACCTCAAGGTTTTGTTGCACTTTCATGCACGCCTCTTACCATTGAGCTTACCATAAATGTTGGGACCCGATCTCAGAACCGGATCCCAACCGAAAAAGCACAACGAAAAACAGAAAATCAAAGAATGGCGAATCGGAAAATAAAACGAAACTAATGAACGGATCGAGAAGCGACACTAATCGAATCGAATCAAAAACTCGGAGCAATCGGATAACCAAAAGCGAAACAAAATCGAATGCAAATCACGGAATTCGAAAGAAACGGATTTCGAAGCGAAGTGAATCAGTAAAGAAATCGAAATCGCGAAACGGAAATCGAATTCAAATCGAATCGAACAAATCGGATAACAAAATCTCGAAAACAAAAACATAATCGAAATCCGATTTAACTCATCGGAAGAAAAAGCGAAGAATGGCGAATCGAATCGGATTAATCATATACTCGGATAACAAACTGCGGAACAAAGGAATCGAAAGCGAAACGAATATCCGACATCTGCAAACAAAAGCTTTAGAAAAGAGTCGCGTTGCGCTGGAAACCCTAAGACTAAACCGATCTGAAATTCGGTATAAATTTTGTTTTCCCTTCTTTTCTTTCTCAGATTATTCGTTTCTTTTTCTCTTCATTCAATCTTATTTTGGAAATTCATCCATTTTAATCTCAAAATCATCTTATACAAACATTTTCCATAACCTCAATTTACTTGATTTCTCGAAATCAAG
>JAOTAX010143802.1:0-16333 GCA_025629825.1 Erythroxylum guanchezii | reverse complement strand
ATAATTATTATTAGTAATAAAATATTTATTATTATTTTAAAAACTTTGAAAAAAAAGGGGAGGTAGGAGGGAGGGAGGGAAATTTTGAAAATTTTTGAAAATTTTGCAAAAAAATCCCTTAATTTTTTAAAATTTCCGGTACCGACCGATATTTGACCGGTATTTTGAATACTGGCTGGTATCGACAAAATTGGCCGATACCGACCGGTATTTTTCGCCGATACCGATCATACCCGTACCGGTACCGGTTTCCGGCCGGAACAGAACGTACCGGCCGGTACGGTACGAAATTCAAATCATTGCTTTATATCCATACATCAAAAATGGCAGCATCAAATTTTGAATCCTAACAAAATTATTTCTGAAAAATAAAAAAATCATACTATAAGTACATATAAACTACAATATTTATCTAATTAATGTATAAAATTGGATAAAATAAAAAAGATTAAAGAATTTATCTTTTGTATCTCAAACTCTTGATAATAAAATCCTTTGATATTAGGTAGATGACATAAAAAACAACATAGGGCATGAGGAAACTATGTCTGCATTCTATTTGTTATAGTCAATCCCAGAAATAGCAAGAAACAACTAACTGCTTGCATAAATGTACAATCAGCTGTAAATAAGCCAACAAAAAAGCTTGAGACTTTATTTCAAGGAGTAGAAGGGCTTTTACTTACATCCAAATGTTGAGGGTTTCATTGTGCCAGCGAAAAATGCTAAAAAAACTTTCTTTGAGAGGCCAGTTGGCTCTGTAGTAGCCAAGTATGAACTCATTGTTCTTCATATAATTTGGTAGCTCTTGAAACGACACAAGACCATACTTTTGTCTTTATTTGGTTTCTCATGATCATTTTTTCCCTTTTGTCGACAATTCAGACTTAGGAGACGTAAGCCTTTTGTTATGACTAACTTGGACATCCGTTATCTTCACTTTCCTTTTCGAAGTCAAGCCATTAACAAGCAAAGTTTTCCACTTTCTGTATGTGTACACACCTTTTGGTGGCTATGTGGTTGATATAGAGAGGATGGTCTTTGATAGAGAATAATCTTCTCCATCAATCAAGACAGAATTGAGAGTGATTCTCTCTACAATCATTGACTCCTAAATTGTTGTAATTTGTATTTATTATTGATTCTATTTCCTTTTAGATCAGAGAATAGATTTGCCACTATTGTGTATATGTACTCTTACAATCTTATGAAATAAACAAGTATTCTCCGTAAACTTTGAAATAAACAAGTATCATCCAATGTTCACTGTGACTCATGCTACCATAAACTTCCTTTCAACACTTCTTCAATTAAGTGTGAGGAGCCATTTCAATTTCTATTTACTAATATTTGGGGTCCTGTCCCAGTCACTTCCTTTGGAAATTTTCGCTAGTATATTGTGTTTGTTGATTATTTTACAAAATACACTTGGTTATATCCTCTCAAATTAAAATATGAGGTGCCACTCATTTTTGAATGCTTCAAAAATCTCATTGAAAACTTCTTTGGTACTAAAATCAAAACTGTGTATACAGATGGTGGTGGAGATTATCAAAGCCTACGTCACATACTCTTGAAACATGGCATCCAACACCTCACTTCCCCATCTTAGACACCCGAACATGTTGGTTCAGTTGAAAGAAGACATAGCAACATTGTGGAAACTGGACTTACCCTTCTTTACCAAGCTTCTATACCCTTACATTTTTGGCCCTATGCATTTTAAATCGCAATCTATCTCATAAATCGCATGCCCACCTCAACATTAAATTTTGACATATCATATCATAAGCTATTCCGTCATCACCCTAACTATGGGTCCCTCAAAGTCTTTGGCTGCTTATGCTATCCCTGGCTTAGACCATACACCAAACACAAACTAGAATCTAGATCCCGTCCATGCATCTTTCTCGGGTACTGTATTTCTAACCTTGCCTTTTACTGTTTTGATTTAAAAACAAATAAAATGTTTGTTTCAAGATATGTAGTGTTTGTTGAAAATGTTTTCCCTTTTGAAAACAATTGGTTTCCTGATTCTCCCTTTAATAATGAGCTTCTATCCAAGTTTGCATCCATCCCTCAACCTGCCCAATACTCTTGCAATGACTTCCCTATTTAACCAACGTAATCTACTTCATCTCCAAATAGAGTACCCATTTCTAATACACTATTGCAGGATCCCATCTTAAGCTCTCAGTCGCACACTCCATCCTCCTCACCAATGCATGTCTCTCCATATGATTCGATCTCTCATACGAATAATTAACTCTCTCCATCCTGGGACACAAATGCCTCACCTGCACCCTCTGTAAGTGATATCAACAACTCATCACCACAAACACCACCACCAAACCGCATAGTTACTAGATCCCAAAATAATATTTTCAAATCAAAAAAGCTTTTCTCTCTGAATACTGTTGCTACACCCAAACAATCTGATTTGTTTGTCCATATTGAACCTTCCACATTTAAAAAAGCATCCAAAACTCTTCATTGGTGTAATGCAATGATAGAGGAATATCAAGCTCTCATCCATAATCACACTTGGACACTTACACAAAATAATATTGGGTGTAAATGGGTGTATCGCATTAAGAAGAATCCTGATGGCACCATTGCTCGTTATAAAGCTCGACTTGTTGCCAAGGGTTTTCATCAACGCTCGGGTGTCGACGTCATCGATACATTCAGCTCGATTGTTAAACCTGCAACAATTCGATTAATTTTGAGTATTGTTGTATCCCATGGCTGGGTTTTAAAACAACTGGATGTGAATAATACTTTTCTACAAGGTGCTCTTACTGATGACGTTTATATGCAGCAGCAACCAGGTTTTGTCAATTCTTAATTCCCTAAATATGTGTGCAAGCTTCACAAACCCATTTATGGCTTACGTCGAGCACCACGTGCTTGGCACAATGAAGTTAAATCCTTTCTCCTCAGTATTGGCTTTCTAAATTCTAAGTGTGACACCTCACTTTTTACTCTTCGCACCACTTCTTTTATCATTGACCTCTTTGTGTATGTAGATGACATTATTATCACAAGAAGTAATCCAAGAGCAATCCAAAACTTTATTCTCAAGCTCTCATCACGCTTTTCCTTAAAGGATCTTGGAGATCTCAGTTACTTTCTTGGAGTTGAAGTTACTAGGACCAACAATGGTCTCTTTCTATCTCAGAAGAAATATATTACTGATCTTCTTCTCAAAACGAGCATGACCAATGTGAATGTTGTCTTAACACCGATGTCTATAATTAATACTCTTTGTAGCAATGATGGTTCTCCCTCTCATGATCTTACCGAATATCGTCAAATTCTTAGGTCTCTTCAGTATTTATCATTTACAAGATCGGATGTTTCATTTGCTGTCAACAAACTTGCTCAATTCATGCATTGTCCTATTGCTAATCATTGGCTACCTATAAAAAGGGTGTTACGATATTTAAAAGGAACTTCAGAATATGGGTTATTCTTCTCCTCTCAAAATTCCTCTCAATTTTAGGTATTTGCGGATGCTGATTGGGCTGGAGATGTTGATTCTTGAGTTTCTACATCAGTATATGTCACCTATCTTGGCTCTCATCCTATTAACTGGTGCTCTAAAAATAATCTACTATTGCTTGATCTTCCACTGAAGCTGAATATCGTGCCATTGCAACTGCCACAGTTGAAGCCAATTGGTTAACTCATTTGTTGCGCGAATTAGGCATCTCTCCTAATACTTCACCCATTGTGTATTATGATAATGTGGAAGCTACTTACCTTTCCTCCAATCCCGTGTTTCACTCACGTATGAAACGCATTACTATTGATTTTCATTTCGTACGCGACCAGGTCGCCAAGAAAGCTCTACGTGTATCTCATATTTGTACTCCAGAGCAACTTGCTGATTCCCTTACAAAACCTCTACCTAAGAAGTTGTTCCTGGATCATCATTTTAAGCTTCGAGTCTTTCCTGTCCAAGTTTGTTCTCTGTCTAGTTCAAAGACTCCTGCGCTTGCGGGGGCATGATAGAGAATAATCTTCTCCATCAATCAAGACATAATTGAGAGTGATTCTCTCTACAATCATTGACTCCTAAATTGTTGTTGAAAAACCAAAAGTGTTAATTGTTTCGCAAAATTTTCACAAACTTCTTTGGCACCAACAAAATAAAAACAAGCAAAACTGAAATAGTAAAAACACTAAAAATTTGGTAACGTAGTTCGGTACACATTACCTACATCTACAGGGCCCTCACCTAGCTTAATAACTTTCACCGAAGTACAATAGATTTACCCAAGGCTTTACTAAGCCGACACCCTTGACACTATCTCTCAATCTCACTTCTCGTGAAAGAATTTCATACCCAATAGTACGATCGCCTCGTACTAACCTCAACAGAGGATTTTTCTAAACTACTTTTAATTAAACGACAATTAATAAAAATAACTCAAGTATTTAATCAACTAAGAATTGAACAACAATATACTTGAGACAAATGAAAGACTTTCCTATGGGTTTAGCTTCTCGAAATAATCCAGCTGACACTTTTCATCATAGCTGATTCTTTCATAGCCACGATTCATCAAATAGCAGAGACTCACTTCAATTTGCTTAATTAACAAGACTTCTACAACATTAATTCTTGCTAACCAGCGCCTGCACTATAACTCATAAATTACCTTCACCGTGGCAAAATACCTGACGTAGTTCACCTTTGCTCACATACAAGACACGTTATTCAGCTGTATGGATTTCATGCGCCGCAAGCAGTATCTCTGTCTATAGACACTTAAAGCACACTACCTAGTTGCCGCACACACCATGACTCTCTTTTCACACAAGCAGTTTGTGTATAATTGAATGACTAAATTCCTTCAGCTTTCTTAATTTAAAACGTGTACAGCCCAAACACTTACTCACAATTCCACTTGGTTTCTACCACTCATGCTGCCCACATCTACTTAATGCCACACACATTGTTTTTGTTGAAACAATTAATTCATCTTCCTCAAAAGCCATACACACACACATTAAGAGATAGACTACTACATTAATTAGGAGATGTGCACCATATAGTCTCCGCACACACACTCCCACTTGATTTTTTATTCACTTTACTCTTTGATAGACTTTTGTTATTTACTTCATACACGCAAGTCACTTCATCGCATAACACAGCTGTTAATAAGAGAGTCCAATATGGTGTAGAATTCCTACAAGTTAAATCTTATATGTCCAATTAAAATGCCAAAACTATATATATATATATATATATAATATCCTAACAATCTCCCCCTTTTTGGCATTGTTTGTCACAAATATGAAACTCCCCTTAAACAACATAATTGGACATATAAATATCAAATTCACAGTTCATATGACACATACTCTCCCTTAATCAAACATCAATTTCCAAAGAGCATCAAGTTTATCCAATCATCCAAATTTCTCTCCCTTGGGACAAAAGATGCCAAAAAGCAAGACGAATAGTCTCACATATACCTTGAAATCTCCCCCTGAATGGAAAATTCACCATAAACAATCTAATATCTCCCCTTGGGACAAAACAGTATCAAAACGCATAATCATAATAATCAACAATAAATGCAGCGAAAGAATCATAACCATGCCAATATGACAATTTACCATCATTCAAAACACTGAGAGATATACCCGAAAGAGAGAGAGATACCCGAGAGAGATCTATACTGATGAGAGAGCTGAGGAGTCTTCGATGGAGCCAAATAGAAGTCACAATTCAAACTACTAAAAAGATGAGACGACAATAGCAACATAAAAACTAAAGAACTAAAAAAATCTTTTCTTTTTTCTTTTTTTTTAACAACACAAAAAATACTTCAAAAATGTAAAGTACACAGTCCCTGTGCCCTTCAAAGAATTTCAAACCTAGGCTTATTCCTCGTCACATTATCTCGATCATTTGTTTCTTCTTCTAAAATAACTAACTTATCTTCTGTTTGACCAGTTACTTTAAAAGCAGTAACTAACTGTGAATCTGTATAATTTCTTATATTTCCTTCACTATGTTTTTTTGCTTGTACTTGACCCTTTCTAATTCAAGTGTGCTTCGGTACCATGGGTTGCCACTGGAAATTTAATGAAGAGTATCTGGATTTTCGATTTTGACCTATTTGAAACATAATTTGTAACATCTTATAGTATCTTGGCCTTATGTACCCAATAACTCCTCAAAAATGACACATCGGTATAAATCTTCAATTCTTTCTCAATGTTTGTTCTTCTTAGACAGATCTGGACATATTATTTTTCTCCTCAGTCACTTTAGAGCGCTCACCCTTATAGCCAATGCCTTGAAGATCCCCTTTAACCCTACCAATTTCCATCAACCTTTCAAGTTTTTCTGTGCCTCCATTCAACATTCTCAATCCCTTTTCAGTACTTACTAATTTCATTCTAGCTTCACCAAACTCATCTAACGTCAAGGTCAATTTCTTTTCTAACTATTGGATGGTGTTCTTCATGGAGAGATTCTCTTCCTTCAATCTTTCATTCTTTATATATATTTTCAACCATTTTTCGTACATTAATTCGTAAGCCTCATAAATGTTCCCCTTTTTATCATCTAGGCCACTCCCATCACTGTCATAATCTAATAATAGGTGTTGAGATGAGTTGTTTTAGAAATTATAAATTTTCCTCTTTTTGGCCTTCAGTTACTTCCTTTTCAGTTACTGTTAAGCAAATAACTGGACTTTTGCTATGTAGGGCAACCAACACAGCACCATTAGCTATTTTTTCTTCGCTACCATATTCACTCTCAAAATCATTCTCACTCCAAGTGCTTGTGAAGGACTTTCCTGTTCTCTTCTTCAAAATATTAGCACATTTGGATTGAATGTGTCTGAAACCTTGACATTCATGACATTTGATTCTCCTTGCCTTCCTTTCACCCTTTTGTATTTTGACTTGATGTTTAACATTGTTACTCGATGAACTTCCGCCATATTGTCTAAAGTCGGGTCTGTCCTTTTTTATTCTTTTCAGCCATTTACCTAACTCTCGTGTTAATAGTTTTATATCCTTATTCTCATTGGATTCATCTTCTAATTCATTCACGACTTTACCAATCTCAACTTGCAATGCTAATCCTTTCTTTTTCTCTCGATTGTCCCTCAACAAATTCATTTCAAAATTGGTAAGAATTCCAATTACCTTCTCCAATGACAAGTCATTAACGTTGTGGGCCTCCTCTATTGTTGCAATTTTTGGAATAAACCTTGGAGGTAGCGATCTCAGTGTTTTCTTAACTAATTTCATGTTGGAGTATTTCTTCTCCAGTTGATGAGCTTGATTTGCTATATCTCGCAATTTTTCATGAAAATCTCCAATAGTCTCATTCTCATCCATCTTCAACTCTTCAAAACTCACAGCTAACATTTGTTGTTTCGATGCTATCACAAATTTGGACCCTTCATAAATAGTTTGCAGAGCATCCCACGCTTCTTTTGCCGGCTCACAGGCTGAAATCATTGAGAAGGGTCATCAACAGTACTGAATATCGCATGCATTGCTTGTGAATTTTCGAGTGCACTTTTTCTTCGACTCTTGTCCATTCAGATGGATCTTTATGAACTGCCTCTCCTTTATCATCAGTGATCATCGGATGTGTCCAACCGTATACTACTGAATGTCAAGCTTTCGTGCCCTGAGCTTGGATGAAGACTTTCATCCATGATTTCCATGCAAGATAATTAAAACTGCCCAATAGCAGTGGCCTGATAATTGATGCTCCTTCTCTTATGGCCATGTTTGCGAAACTAGGATCTAAACCAACTTGCTACCAAGTTCTCAATCGATGACCTTTCTCTGATACCAATTGAAAAACCAAAAGTGTTAATTGTTTCGCAAACTTTCCGCAAACTTCTTTGGCACCAACAAAATAAAAACATGCAAAATCAAAATAATAAAAACATCAAAAATTTGGTAATACAGCTCGGCACATCTTGCCTATGTCTGCAGGGCCCTCACTCAGGTTAATAATTTTCACCGAAGTAAAATAGATTTACCTAAGGCTTTACTAAGCCGACACCACTCAACCCTTGACACTATCTCTCAACCTCATTTCCCGTGAAAGAATTTTACACCAAATAGTACGACGGCCTTGTACTAACCTCAACTGAGGATTTTTCTAAACTATTTTTAATTAAATGACAATTAAGAAAAATAACTCAAGTATTTAATCAACTAAGAATTGAACAACAATATACTTGAGATAAAAAAAGACTTCCCTACGGCTTTATCTTCTTGAAATAATCCAGCTGAAACTATTCACCATAGCTGATTCTTTTATAGCCACGGTTCATCAAATAGCAGAGATTCACTTCAATTTGCTTAATTAACAAGACTTCTGCGACATCAATTCTTGCTAACCAGCGCTTGCACCATAACTCACAAATCGCCTTCATCGTGGCAAAATACTTGAAGCAGTTCACCTTTGCTCACACACAAGACACGTTATTCAGTTGTATGAATTTCATGCGCTGCAAGCAATATCTTTGTCCATAGACACTCAACGCACACAACCTAGTTGCCGCACACATTGTGGCTCTCTTTTCACACAAGCAGTCCATGTGTAATTGAATGACTAAATTCCTTCAGCTTTCTTAATTTGAAACGTGTACAGCCCAAGCACTTACTCACAATTCCACTTGGTTTCTACCACTCACGTTGCTCACATCTACTTAATGCCACACACATTGTTTTTATTGAAACAATTAATTAACCTTTTCCTCAAAAGCCACACACACACACACCAAGAAATTGACTACTCCATTAATTAGGAGAGGTGCACCACATAGTCACCGCACACACACTCCCACTTGATTTTTTCTTCACTTCACTCTTTGATAGACTTTTGTTGTTTACTTCATGTACGCAAGTCACTTCACTGCACAACATAGCTGTTAATCAGAGAGTCCAATATAGTGTAGAATTCCTGCAAGTTAAATCTTATATGTCCAATTAAAATGCTAAAACTAAATAATAGATATATACAACATATCCTAACAGTTGTAATTTGTATTTATTATTGATTCTATTTCCTTTTAGATCAGAGAATAGATTTGTCACTAATGTGTATATATGTACTCTTACAATCTTATGAAATAAACAAGTATTCTCCGTAAACTTGCAAATCCTTTAGTCTTTGTCTGTTTATATAAGGGATGGTTAACGTCCAACTGTACCAACTAACACTCCATTAAAGGACTCTTAACAGTAATTTTCTCCTACAATTTTTTATGGTTCAGTTTGGTTTGCCATTCAGATCTGTGTGTGTTACAATATATAGATAACATTTATTTTGCTATAACTGTTGTGTATTTGCTTGTATTGTACAGCTATAATTAGAGGTAAATTAGCTTATAATAGTGTCGAAAATCATTCTTTAGATTGTATAGTTATAGCTATAACACGTTGTGTATTCATCTATTTATTTGAATAAAAGTCAAGAGAATGTGACAAGGTATTCATCCAAAATCTCTCTCTTTTTCTATCAAGTCTATCATAATATCAAAGCTACTCGTTTAGAAGTGCTATTTTAGTATTTTGTGGAAGCACCTTGGTATTTTTTGTTGCGATCTCTACTTGGATATTTGGTGTGGCTACTTCAGAAATTTCTTGTTCACTTGTGATCACTTGCTTTCGTTTATTTTTTTAAATGGCTAGTGACAAATTTGACTCTGAATTTTGTGTTAAGTTTACTAGAAAGAATTACGCAACATGAGAATTTCAGTTCCAACTGTATGTTACTGGAAAGGAGCTATGGCGACATATTGATGGGACTGTTCCAACTCCAACAAATGCTACTCAATTGGCTCAATGGAAAATTAGGGATGCCTAGGTGATGTCTTGGATTACAGGTTCTTGTGATTCTCAATTGTCCTTAATTTGCGCCCATTTAAACTGCTAAAGCTATGTGGGAGTATCTGAATAAGGTTTATTATCAAAGGAATTCAGCTAGAAGATTTCAATTGGAGTGCGAGATTGCAAATTATACTTAGGGAAGTCAGTCTATTCAATAGTATTTTTTTGATTTTCAGAATTTATGGATTGAATTTTCTGACATTGTTTGTTCTATACAGTCCCAAGATTCTCTCTCTATGATATATTGGTTGTTTATGAAATTAGTAAGCATGATCAATTCCTAATGAAGTTGAGATCAGATTTTGAGAATGCTCGTTCTAATATAATGAATGGTCATCCTCCTCCTCCCTCGGATGAGTGCTTTGGTGAATTAATTCGTGAATAACGTCTTCTTACCAATATATAGATAACAAAGTGTACACGCAGTTAGGTTACCAATAAATTTAGTGTCTAGAGGACAACATGTGCTTGAATAGAGCAAAGGCACCTTTGACTTGTAACTTGAGAAAAAAGAGAATTTAATATGATGTGCTAATCAACCTGTAAGCATGTTCATCAAGCAAAGTTAAAATGTATTTTCGGGAATTTTTTTCCGTTACAAGTCACTGGAACTCAATCCTATTATTTGTTCAAAAAGTTTATCTCAAATTGTTGTAATTAGATAAATGATTAGGCAACCCATTTCTGCAAGTGGAATATCATACGGGTGACCAAAAGTGGACCAGTAATTAGTTTATTATTAATTCAACACCATTAACGATAAAACTCTGCATAATCAATATCCCTACATACTCCAAGTCAGACCAAGATTTCTGTTCATTATTTAGAGACTTTCGTTTTTTTCTTTTTTCTCTCTTAGTTTGGATTGGTAAAAGATCAATAAAGAATCCACTTTTCATGACTTTTATTACGGAAAGGTTCTTTTTTTGGGTTGAAATTTTGTTCATCTCAAACTGTACTAACTTTTCGAAACCATACCGTAATAAAATTTTGGAAGTTGCATTGGAAGAAGTCCTTGTTCCAATTCCAACCAATGCAACTTCCACATTATATCTTCTATTGTGCTCCATTGACTAAAAGAAACAAATCATTATTCTCTCGATTGTCTTAGTCCAAAAGAATAATGGTCTTTTTTTGTGACCCTTATTCTTTTTTGTCGTTTGGACTTACTGTTGTATTTTTTTCTTTAAAATATGTACCGAATTTTTGGTCTACAAGTATGGATTGGCCATTACAATGCTTACGCAAATCCCACAAATTTTGACGGATATATATATAAAGTTGGCACATATATAAGATGCCTATAACAGTCCTTATAAGGATTTAATTATATAAGTGAATGTTATAGGCATCTTATATATGTGCCAACTTTATAAGTGAATGTTATAGGCATCTTATATATGTGCCAGTCTTTATAAGTGAATGTTATAGGCATCTTATATATGTGCCAGTCTTTATAAGTGAATGTTATAGGCATCTTATATATGTGCCAACTTTATATATAATGAATTACTCGACGTCACTTATAAGTGCCAACTTTATAAGCGAATGTTATTGGCATCTTATATATGTGCCAACTTTATATTGTTTCTTTTAGTCAGTGGAGCACAATAGAAGATATAATGTGGAAGTTGCATTGGTTGGAACAACGACTTCTTCCAATGCAACTTCCACATTATATCTTAGCTTGCATACTTCTTCCAATCATAAGTTGACAAGCCAAAGTAACTTATTCCCTTCTATACAATAATATATGAAAGCAATTTCCTGCTTATATAAGATGCCTATAACATTCGCTTATAAAGTTGGCACTTATAAGTGAGGTCGAGTAATTCATTATTAAGTCCTTATAAGGACTGTTATACGCATCTTATATATGTGCCATTGTTATAGGCATATATAAGTGCCAACTTTATAAGCGAATGTTATAGGCAACTTATATATGTGCCAACTTTATATTGTTTCTTTTAGTCAATGGAGCACAATAGAAGATATAATGTGGAAGTTGCATTGGTTGGAACAACGACTTCTTCCAATGCAACTTCCACATTATATCTTAGCTTGCATACTTCTTCCAATCATAAGTTGACAAGCCAAAGTAACTTATTCCCTTCTATACAATAATATATGAAAGCAATTTCCTGCTTATCCTCAAGAAGCCGACCTTTTGCTCTATAAAACCGCGCATATGGCAGCAAACTCACATACTTCTTCCCTTCTAGCAACTATTCTCTAACATCTAATCTTTCCCTCTTCTGTATTCTTCACAAACATGAAAACCCTCTTTCATGCCATGATTGTAATATTCTTGATTCTCACCGGAGCTTCACCCACCAGGGTTTTGGGTCGTCCCTACAAGCCAGCTGGTTCGGGGACTGCGAGCATCATGGCTGTGAAGAAAATGCATGTAGTTCAGAAAAAATCATCAGATACAAACCCTGTCCCTGATCCAACCACATATATACCTGCGCCACATCGTCAGAATCCGTAGAATAAACATATTCTATGTTTCTTCGATGCCGACTGTTAAATTGGTATGCAACACTATGTCGTGTATATGTAATGGTATTTGCAGATCCTTCCTCCAACCCCCTCAATAAATGTGCTGCTCTCCACTTGTAAGCTTTCAACAAGGATCTCGTATACATATAATATAATTGCGATGGCATTACTACTTTCTTGTTATTCCATTGTTCATGTTATTGCATGGCTTTAGTACTTCATTTCTATTCTTTCTTCTTCTTTCTTCTTCGAAGACATTCCAACGGAGGGAATCCACAAAAAAAGTAATTCACTAAAATAAGTGAATATACGAATTAAAATCAAGCAATCTTTTAAAACAATGCCATTTAATCACTTCCATATTTGTGAATCCATTATTTTTGCAAACTAATTCCTTTTTCATAAAAGATATTATTTTTGTAATTCAAAATTTCTTATTAAATGTGTGACTAATAGATTTATTTAAATTTTCATATAAGAATATAAGAATGGTTAAGTAATTATACATAAATATAAAATTTATTTGTTAAAAGATAAATAAAAATAAGTAGATATTTAGCTATTTTATTTATATGCTTTATATTTTAATCTTATAAAGTATTTGTTATTTATTTTTAAGATTCATTTGTCATAATATATGCATATCGCTGTCGTTTGTGATAAGATACGCATATCGCTGTCGGGCATTCTCGGCGACAATTCTTAACGTACTTGACATTCTTTCTTGCCATTTGCGAATGAGTCCGTGCTTTCTCTTTTTGTGTAAAGGCATGACTCTTCGTTGCACTAAATGACGGCTGAATGCAGCCTTTGACGTTATCGTTATTTATGATGCTAATTTATTTTCTAACGTTCTTAAAATAATAGTTATTATAAATTAAATATATGCAAAAATGCTAAAAATAACCGTATAAACTTTTAACTGTCATTTTGTAATTTTTATTTTATAAAAAAGATCGGGTTGAGTCAAATCAGACTTGAGGTCGAGCCGAGCTATCTCAGGCCCTCTTGGGTTTGACTTGTGGACCTTGTCTCAGGGCTTTTCAGGCCTCGGGTTAGGCCTAGACCCCAATAGCAATGGATAAGGCCGGGCCCAAACTCCAGGACGACCTGATTTATTATCATTCCTATTTATAATATATAAAAAAAGTTTAAAATATTTTTTAATTAAATTTTAGTTTGGATTTTGAGAATGATTATTTTTAAATTGTGATACAAAAGTCAAGGATAAATATTACATATAAGGAAAACATTGTAGATATTAGATTTCCTTTGGAACTTCAAAAGCAAGAACCCTAGCCCACTCACCCGTGAGAAAAAGAGAGAAAAGGAAGTTAGACCTATAATAACTTACAAAATTAGGCTTAACATAATTTTAGATTAGAAAATTACAATTAAATTGTTTTTATCTATATTTAAAAAATCCTAACCAACCCGCTAATCATTAAAATCTTATTTCTTAAATGGAGTTAATTGAAGTTAGTAAGGCCCAAAACAAAGTATAAGCACAAATTTCGCTAATACGTAGAAATTTGAGAAGTCTAGTAATATGTTGTCTTACTTCTAATTAGTACAGAGGTTTTTTTTTTCCTGAAATTATAAATATATACTAATAATATTTTGACTATATGAAAGAAACAAATACTAACATTAATCAAAAAATCAAACCATAAGCTAACTAAACATAATTTAAGAATTTTGAATAAGCATAACCAAAACTCAACATTGATAAAAGAAAAGATTAAAAATTTTAAACATAAGCATACACCACAGCTAGGATGGATAATAAGAGGAGAATCGGTATTGCAAGGTAAAGTAAAGAAAGACGATATACTCTTGTAAATGTTTCAAGGACTCTTTAGGTTTTTATTCTTAGAACATTTCTAAGTTCTCTCTCCCTCTTTTTCCTCTCTACTGTCAAACCTTGAATAATAGTAAAGGAAAAATGATAGTGTGACAAATAAATACCTAAAAACTAAGACGAACAAAAATTCAACCAAAAAAAAGTAATAGGAAAATGTTACTTTTCGAAATCTTACCGTAAAATCTATTAGAAACTTATTCTTCTTATTTTTTGAAAAAGTGTTTCTATTAATTAAGAATAAGGTTGTATACTACTGTACCTTTTTAGACCTCATGTAGTAACGAAATTTTTACTTGATATTATTGTTGTAAAGTAACTGAAAAAGAGGTGAAATGCTAAAAAAGTGTCAAATTTCCCATAGCTCCAGTGCCATTATGTCTAACATCAAGCTCCAGAAGATTATCCAACTTGCATAATTCTTATTAATTCCAAAGAGATAGAGATTGATCAATCCTAACGCAAATTGGATTTGCTTTGCTCATAAAGTTCAATTTATTTCTTTTTTATCCTTTCTGCTCTATGGGTGATCGAGATGAAGCCAACTCCTTGACTCTGATCCAGCATTGGTCAACGGTCCCCACTCGTTACAGAAACTGTTGAAGTACACAGATGGCATAGCAGTTAAAAAGTTTGACTTTAGGAAGCTTGTACAAGTGTATGTTCATTACCTTCTAGCTCACTAGGGCACCTCCTAGTGAAAAAATAAATGCATGTGGTATGCCATAAACCATCTTCTACCAGCATAAATTAATATACGATGTTGCTTCTCTTGAGTAAAAGTAAATGGCACAGCCTCTGCCATGCTGACCGAGGCCCGATTTTTCCAAAAGTTGAGCCCAATTGTCATCGCTAATTGTGAATGTTTGATTGAGAACGAGAGGAGCAGAGTACTATCATTTGTAGCCACCACAGAGGCTCCATCTCCTTCTACAGAAGCTGCAGTGACCTGATCATTACTATTTTAAGGTGTCTTTGATCCAGTTACAGCTGCTTGTAGACCTTTCCTGCCTAATCCTTCCTCTTCCAAGTTCCAGTTGTACTTCATTTTCCAAATGTTGAATCGGGTTTTCTTAAGAACTTGGAATGATCACTTTCTCCGAAGGCCATGTTCTCATTGATGATCCAAATCAAAGATGCTGGAGAATGCAATCTACTCATTCTCATTGATGATCCAAATCAAAGATGTTGGAGAATGCAATCTACTCAACTAAGTCAGGAAGATAAGACTCTGGATAAAGCACTTGACTGGGTTATCGATTGCATGAGAAACACTAATTACAAAACTGATATGAGACAATTAATTACCGTATTGAATCTTCCGTCGCTTTGTTGCTGAAGCATGACGATCCAATCACTGAATTGAGGATGTTTAGATTCAGTGGACATAAATTGCATCTCCTTTTTATGTAACTGTTTCAAAATGAGAAAATCAGGCAAAACACACTCACACACATATATACATATTTAATGGTAACTGAAAAATTGAAGGGGTTAATTATTTCGCAAACTTTCCGCAAATTTATTTGGCACCAACAAAATAAAAACAAGCAAAACGGAAATAATAAAAACACCAGAAATTTGGTAACGCAGTTCGGCACACCTTGCCTACGTCTGCGGGGCCCTCATTCAGCTTAATTACTTTCACGAAAATATAATAGATTTATCCAAGGCCTTACTGAGCCCACACCACTCAATCCTTGACATTATCATTCAACCTCACTTCCCGTGAAAGAATTCACACCCAATAGTACGACTGCCTCGTACTAACCTCAACAGAGGATTTTTTCAATAAACTCAATAGTAAAGATAAAAAATAAACAACTCAAGTGATCAATCAATTAAGAACAAAATACTAATACACTTGAGAAAAAGAAAGAACAACTTCTCAATAAATTTCACTTCCCTGAACTAGATCAATGCACGCCTCTGAACCACCAATGCACCAATGCGTGCCCACGCAGTACACGAAAAAATTAAAAGAAACAGCAGCCGTGAAACAGCTCCCACTTAATTCATATCAGCCATACTAGAGACATAGAAGAGCCATTCTCCAACCAACCAAAAATTACCCAC
>JAOTAX010143750.1:0-16337 GCA_025629825.1 Erythroxylum guanchezii | reverse complement strand
AAAAGACATATATGAAACTTCATATATTAAGCATCAAAGTTCTACATATAACCAAATCCATAACACAAGACATTGTTTAAACACTTGATTAAACTCTAATCAAGCTAATTTAACTACACTATCGTAAACCCTAACTCAGAAATTTACAACTATGCAGTTAAACTTGACAATGTAAGATTAACTCCCCTTTGAAGCCCATTGAACTCAAGCCGATGTTACATTTTCAAGAGGAAATGTTAGACTAGCCGCGCATGACTCCGGACCCTTTCACGACTGCCGAAGCTCCGGTGTCACCCATGCTAGCAATAGAGACTGACGGTGGAGTTGACAATGAAGTGATCGGCAGTGGTGGATAATGGTCGTAGATGAGAAATGATAATGGTTGTCGAGGGTCGGATGAAGGATTTTTTTTCGTCTTTGCTGACTATCGGATGTTCTTTAAACCTAATTTGGTAAAGGTATTTATAGGATGGATCCAGGTAGAGCCGAAATAGTGAGAGAGTTTTCCAAATTAAGTCCGGATACCCGACCGTTCGCCGCGATGATGAGGGAGCTGTGCCGCGGTGTGCGCTTTCTGGATCGCTCGTCACAGCGGAGTAATTAGTTTACGATGCGGCAAGATGTTGGACGATTGTGCGCTGCGGCGAGATGATGAGTTTACGCCGCGACATGCTTTCTTCTTGATGCGCCGCATCGTGTGTCATAGAACTCACATCTTGTTGACTCATCCGATCCATTTTGACTCCTTTGTCCCCTATAATATAAAATAACAATTTGCAATATCAATTGTCCTTAGAAAAAAAATTATAATGCAATTAATGTCAATTTGTAACAATTTTTTCTAAAAATTTGCATAAAATGTAAACTCACAGTAAGGGACTAATTTAAACACAAAATCAAGCATTAAGAGTCAAAAAGTATATTAAAAGCTATGAAAGTGTAGCCAATTTATATGATAAACTTGGACTCAATCAAATTCCCCCACATTTAGACCTTTGTACTCCTGGACAAAGTTTATAAGAGTCAAAAAGACATAAGTGTAAAAGAAAAATCCACCCATGCTCAAAACAATAATAGGAAATTGACAAAAAATCACTTTCTCAAAAATCAATCAAAGCAGACTGAAAGAGTGCTAAGAAAATAAAGACTAACAGAATTTTAATCCAAGAGATTGGACAAACGAGATGCCTCTCAAGGTAAAGTATTTGCTCTCATCTCACTTATGTTTAGGGATATTTTCACTCTGAATCTGCCTAGTCCATTCTCTACCATAAGCTTGTAACAATTCTATTTCTCCACAACAAGAACTATAATTTTGAAGATCAAGATGATTTTTTAAGGTTGTAATGTACGGAGGGCTAGATGAATGGATGGAATGGAAGAAAGAAATAGTATGAACACATGCACTAAAATTATGAAATGGATGTCAACAATTGAACTAATAATGGCACTCGCAAATTCTTTTTTTTTTATAAACACCTACGTATGTAATTTGTAACTGCTTGTATTATTCTTTCTCCTTCTTTTCTTTTTATCTCTCTATATATTTTTTTCTGTCCCTTTTTGGAACACACCTTTTTTTTAGGATGCTCATTTTTTTTACATGAAGAAAATGCAAATTAAACTATTGACATCATATAAGGATGCGTGCAAGTGCTCATAAATAATGACTCAAGGGGCTAGCAAAGGATAAGTGTTTGTGGGACTGTGTTTGGGAAAAAGGGGTGAAGAAAGAACGCCTCTATCATATCAACAAAATTCTAGTTCATAAAGCTTTGATTAAGAATTGAAACAAGTTCTAGAGAGATATGAAATAAGCAGATACACACAAAGATTGAAGAAAAATCAGGCTCAAATATCCTTCCAAAGAGGGTAGTATCTCAATGAACAATCTCAAGTCTCAAAAACTTGAAGTGCTACCTTATTAACATGCCTTCATTTACTTTGTGTTGAAAACATCGAAAGTAAAAATTAGCCAATACCGACTATCATAAAAAGAATGGGGGGTATTTTCATAAACTCAAGTACCATTTTGAAACTTATAAATGCTTTGGAAAACAAAAGTTACAAGAGTCGAGTGTGAGAGAAGTTTGAATTGAGAAATAAAAAATTCGTCAACAAAATTCATTTCTGTAAAAAGATGTGACGCCTCGGCGAGAGAAGTGTGCACCGCGGCGAGCTTTGTGACTTACCAGCTTCGCCGCGGTGAAAGACCTATCACCGTGGCGAAGAATAGTAGAATCTGCCAAAATTTTTACCAAGTTTGAAAATGAGTATCCTGATGCAAAACTGACTATCACAAACATATGAAGTGTCAATTAGGAGTGCAACAAGAGTAACAAAATGGGAACAGCTCCCCCACACTGAAACAACACATTGTCCTCAATGAAAATGAAGCAAAGGAAAGAAGCCATGAAAATAACGAGGCAAGAAGGCATAAAGTAGAGAAGAGAAATACTTGGTGTATAACAACGATTGCAAAAGTATGTCAATACAAAAGGTGCTAAGGAGTCAACTAACTAACGAAAACATAAAGAACTACAACAAAAAGAAAAGAAATAGAAAAATATAAACAGAACAAAAGTCCCTAAATACTACAAAGGATCATCGGCTGCAAGATCAGGAAGGACGGGCACAGATGTGCCACCCGTCCGAAGAATCACCGGCTGCAGGAGAAAGGGTAAAGTGCAGGTGGGTTGCAATCAAGGCATCCATCTGCCTGCGATACTGGTGATCTTGCTCCAGACGGGCTTCAATATGCGGAACAGTCTCCTGGAGAGCGTCCACCCTGTGGGTGAGGGCCTGCAAGGTAAGGAGCGGGGGAGAGGTTGGGGCGGGAGGAATGTCTTCGCGAGGCAAAGCCTCGAAGTGAACAGCAACAATGGGAGGGGATAGAGTGGGTGGCGGGGATGAATGAAAAGGAGATGGGGGAGGATGTGCATGAGGTTGAAAGTGAGGGTGTTTAAGACAGACATACCGGAAGAGGGAGGCCAGGTCAAAAGAACGGTCAGTATTTTGTTCCGGGACCTGATGGGCCCGGAATAGGTCAATAACAAGGTGGGGAAAGAGGATGGAATGGGTAAGGATGGAGGTGAGGATGGATTGGCAGAGGGCAGAAGCTATTGCATGAGCAATGTCAACCAACCATCTTACAATGAAGAGGTAGATGTAAAGGGCCTATTTTTTGGGGACCAAGGCAAGGTGGGTGGTGGGAAGGATGTTGTTGTTGATAAGGTGGAGCCAATGACGGGCCTCAGGATGAAGATCAGCACGCCGAAGATATCTTTGAGAGACCCTGGGCTAATGCCATTCGACACCCTCAGGACAGAGGGTACGAAGGACGTCATCCCAGGGGTAGTCATGGATGAGGTCGGCATAGTGGCAGCAAAGAATGGGAGGTAGGTGGTAATGTTCTCGGATTGATGCAGTCGTGAATGGGTTAGGAATTGTAACACCTCGGAAATTAATTTCCAAGGTGTTATAGTAACGGGCATGGGTATAGAAATGACGAGCGAAGGTGTCATTTCCGGGAGTCCTAGGCTACACTAAGCCAGACGGTTGGGACTGGACGAGCTGTCGTACAAAGGGATGGTTGTAGGGAGAGAGTGGAAATGGTCGTTCTTTGAGTAGCGGCCTAGCTTCGATTTTCACAGTTAGGTCAGCATACTCCAGATCGACCGGAGGGGAGGAAGTGGAAGAGCGGGCTGGGGAGGCTGGAGGATGGGAAGAGGGAGAAGGTTGAGGTGAGGGAGAATGTTCAGAGAAGAACTCAAGAGAGTTGGAGGAGTGGTAGAAATCGAAAGGAGAAGTGGAACGGTGGGAGGCATTCTTGGTGCGAGGCATGGTCTAGTAGAGAAAACAAACACACGGAAAAACAAAATCAATGAATCAATAAATAACAAGGTCTCGCCGTGGCGAATGAGTTGTGTGCCCCATGCCACGACGAAGAGTTATAAGCTTGTTTCGCCGCGGCGAAAGACGGTAACACGATGCACCTCGGTGAAACATGAACCAACCCTAACCTACTGAATTGAAATGAAAGAGGTAAATGAGAAGAAAAGAATGCTTACAAAGTGAGAGGGAGAGATGAAAAGACAACTAAGGGCGAGACACTAGCAATGGGTGGTGAAGGAGTCCGGAACTGAGGAGAAGGAATGCTGCTACAGGATGGAGTCGCGGCGCACGAGGGAGCAGAAGAGGTGAAACGGAGGAGGGATAAGGAATAGTCGGGTTAAGAAGGAGGAGGGACACGAAATGACAAAATGGGGCCTGGGTAAAAGAAGGGAACGAAGAACAATAAGGGTAAAAAGGGAAATTTAATGCCAAGGAGAGTCCTGAACAAAGGTTGCACGCCGTGACGAAGGCATTATTGCACGCCGCGGCGAGCTTCTTGAAAGCGTTATGTCGAGGCGAAGGAATTTTCTCGCCGCGGCGCAATTAGCGAATCACACCGTGGTGAGCGATGCCACGCTGCGGCGAAACTTCCTGAACAAGAAAACAAGGATCCTAAGCTCATATGCAATCTTTGCATGAATAAACAACATGTAGGCTCATCTACACCAATTTCTTCTGCCAAGCAAAATGTATCATGCATCCACTAAGGTTCATGGCGTTGAAAGAAAGTTGAATTATTTAAACAACTAGACTTAAATCCTACTAACTAAACTAAAACTAATCTTATTGATTAAGTTTCTCCCCCACACTTAGTCAACATACTCATACGTAACAATGTCATTCCAATTCCAATCAATATGCACAAATATATTGTAAATGAAAGAAGAGAAACAACCTAGTGCTCAAGGTAGGTCTTTTAGCTCCTGATGGATGTCTGACTTGTCTTCATGACTCGGCGAGATAGCTCAACTTCCTTCCAGTTCCATGCCAATGCCCACACTCCTCAGTTCACCTGAAACATCAATAGCAAAAATTCTTCCCAAGGAATCATTGGTTAAAGGATTCATGGATCGTTTAAAGTCAACGCATGCATCTTCAACAACCCTATCAAGCATATTAACTCCTAGAAGTGAATAGTTCTCATGGGGGTGTTTCATAGCTTCATACATATTGAAGCTTACCTATTGATTGCCTACCTTCATGGTGATCTTACCTTCCTTCATGCTAATTATGGTGATCGCTATACGTAAAAAAGGTCGCCCGAGTATTAAAGAAGTATCCTGCACAACTTCAAAAGACATATCAAATACATAAAAATTAGCAGGAAATACCAAACCCTTTACCTGGACCAGGATATCCTCAATTATGCCCACTGGATGCCTAAATGATCTATCAGCCAATTGTAGGATAACAGATGTGGGTTTTAAGCTCTTCACTCCTAAGGATTGATAGACGAATTTTGGCATTACATTAATAGCGGCCCCTAGATCTAACAGAGCTCTTCCTATAGTTACCTTCCCTATAATGCATGGAATGGTGAAAGATCCAGGGTCTTGACACTTGATAAGGATTTGGGGTTTAAACAGGGCGGACACATTCGAGCTCACTTGGACTCTCTCATTAGACCTAAACTTCCTTTTGTTTGTGCATAAGTCCTTAAGGTATTTAGCGTAGGCCGGAGCTCTTTTCACCAAGTCAAGTAAGGGAATATTTACCTATACTTTTCCAAATAAATCAATGATTTCCTTTTTGTGCTTGATCTCAGTCATACGTTTGCTCATTAAATATGAATTTGGAAAAGGAAGGCCTTGAAGATTTACCTCCTTACCTTTGGCTTCATGCTCGCTTGATTTCTCATTCTCAGCTTTGTCCTTGAAACTTCCTGGAGTAGCTTCTTTGTCCTTGTATGTAGACTTTCTCTCTGTCAATAAATTCTCTTCCTCGACACTCTCTAATTTTTTGGTTCTCGCCTTAGGTTGAGGGGCTTCTTCACTCTCAATATCCTCCTCGTATGCTTCCTCTTCTGGAGTGCCAAACCTTACTTTTTTTCTGCTTCGAAGAGCGATTGCATTGAGGAGGCTCTTCGGATTCATTACGGTGTTCGAAGGAATTGTCCCACTACTTCTTGCTTGATTCTCACTCATGTTGTTGGACAACTGAGTGACATATGTGTTGATGTTCTCTGCTTTGGTCTCCTATTGTTCCATTCTTTTCTCCAAAGCATTGAACTGAGCAGCTGTTTTCGAAGAATCCTGTTGAATGAGATTTGCTATTGCATTGAACTGATTTATGTTAGAATTCCTCTCTTCCGTCATCAGACTCATCATATTGTGAAGCAATTGATTGGTATCTTCTTTAGCCGGGACTGTTAGAGCTTGTTGTTGGTTGAGGAACTGGTTATTGGAAGGTCTAGCTCCACCTTCTTGTTGAAATCTATTAGGTGCTCTGCTCTCTTCATTTCTCCAACTGAATCTAAGATTAGCCTTCCATCCTTCGTTATACGTGTTAGAGTATGGATCCCATTTCTAATTTGTCCTTCTTGGGTACACTGCCGACACCTCTTCGTACCTTCCTGGGCAAACACTCGATATGTGCATAACCGACCCACAAGTATCACAACTAGGTGCGGTAAGATCCATTGAAGACGATGGGCGATGCACATTCAAGTTCTTCAATTCGACAGTGATGAAAGATAGCTGCGATGTTATCCTGTTCTCCAGTGAATCCACCTTCAATTCCAGACTTTCCGTTCTCTTGGCTTGAGTCGTTGAAGCTCCCAGTTCATGCACTCCTCTGGAATCTCTCACACTGTACTGTTGATGGTTTAGAGCCATCTTCTTAATCAAGTCCCACACTTTCGACCCCGTAAGGTCAATCAACGATCCTCCAGATGCCGCGTCTAGCATACCTTTCTCCTTGCTCTTTAACCCATCATAAAAATATTGCACCAATTGCTCATCAGGAATTTGGTGATGGGGGCATCTTGATAGTAGGTCTCGGAAGCGATTCCAGTAATCATACAGAGACTCGTCATAATCTTGTCTTGCTGAATAAATTTCCTTCCTCATAGATGATGTCCTGGAGGCTAGAAAGTACTTCTCCAAAAAGGCCTTCCTCAAATTGGCCTAGCTATGATAGGCATTCACCACATGCCTTGGGAGGCTCATGTACCACTCCCATGCCTTTCCTTCCAGGGACAGATGAAACACCTTCCATAGAACTTGGTCCAATGATGCTCCTACTGGCTTCATACTCTGACAAATCATCGACAATGACTGTAGGTGCATGTATGGATCTTCTCCTGCCAAACCATGAAATTTAGGAAGGGAATTAATCAACAAGCCTTTAACTTCAAAATTAACATCAAAATTAGGGCAAGCAGTAGTAAATGGGTCATAGTTAACGTCAGAAATTATCGCTTCCCTAACAGTTCTATGTCTTTGGTTCTCATTATTCTCTCCTACTCTCTCGTGCTCACCATTTCCTCCATTATCTCCATTTCTAGGTTGGTTTGCAAGAAAGTTAGGATTTTGCATGAAGTTGGGGTTCCCATCCATATTCTCCCCTTCTTGTTCGATTACCCTACGTCTCTCTTGTTCTTTCCTCTCTTTCCTAATCTTCCTTAAGTGTCTCTCGATTTCAGGTTGGAAAGGTACCAGTCTAATTTCCCTGGGCATGCAAAAGAACCATTCTAAGAGAAATGAAATTGTAACAAAATTTAACCCACAATCGCCCAAAGTCAAGCAAAAAGTGAAATGTGATGGATGCGAGTGTATGAGTGTATAGATGTATGTATGAGCGTGTGTATGTGTGAAAAGATTGCTAAGTATGGAAAATCAAAGTATGAAAGTATGCTCTGTTTGTGTTTCTAAATGTATGCGTATGCAAAGGAAAATTAAAATCTATACTATGGACAAGTTTGAAAGTTAAACTATCCAAAATGCGATGCAAAAGTAAAGATTCCTATTATCAACAACAAATAAAGTTGACAATGGCTAACCTACGAAAAACCAATTTCTTGGTTCCTCGACAATGGCGCCATTTTTTGATCGGCTCCGTCATTCGATCTTAAGATTAGTCCCTTGGAAACCGAGTCAAAAATTTAAATTCCAAGGATTGCAATATAGGATGCAACCTCGGGTCGTCTCATTTGGTTGGAACCTAACAAAAAAGGTGTAAGCTAGCCTAATTGTCAAAAATGCAAATTAAGTTGATAAAAAGGAGGGTTTGGATCATTCATTTGAATTAAAGAAACTTGACTAAATTAGAAAAGAATGTATAAAAGGTATTTTTTTGATTTTTGGGACATTAGAAGTTTAAAATTCAAACAATAATCGAGTATGATAAAGTCCTCTTGAAAACAAGCTTAGGCTATCATGATTCAAAACAAATTTTCAGGGGGTGAAATTCACTAAGTTTCCGATTAGCAAACCTTAAACAACTCTTTAACTCCAAGATTTTAATCCATGAACTCCATGTCTTAAAACCTTGTTAAAAGCATCTTAGTGTGTGAAATAGACAAGTTAATGCAAGTGGTCAATTGAGTCAAGCACAATCTCAATATCAAACACAACTAGGCAAATAAAGAGGACTAACACAATCACCAAAAGACATATATGAAACTTCATATATTAAGCATCAAAGTTCTACATATAACCAAATCCATAACACAAGACATTGTTCTAACACTTGATTAAACTGTAATCAAGCTAATTTAACTACACCGCCGTAAACCCTAACTCAGAAATTTACAACTATGTAGTTAAACTTGACAATGTAAGATTAACTCCCCTTTGAAGCCCGGTGAACTCAAGCCGGTGCTACATTTTCAACAGGAAATGTTGGACTAGCCGCGCATGACTCCGGACCCTTTCACGACTGCTGAAGCTCCGGTGTCACCCATGCTAGCAATAGAGACTGGCGGTGAAGTTGACAATGAAGTGATCTGCGGTGGCAGATGATGGTCGCAGATGAGAAATGATAATGGTTGTCGAGGGTTGGATGAAGGATTTTTTTCGTCTCTGTTGACCGTCGGCTCTCTCTAAACCTAATTTGGTAAAGGTACTTATAGGATGGATCCGGGCTGGGTCGAAATAATGAGAGAGTTTTCCAAATTAAGTTCGAATACCCGACCATTCGCCGCGACGATGAAGGAGCTGCGTCGCGGCGTGCGCTTTCTAGATCGCTCGTCGCGGCGGAGTAATTAGTTTACGCCGCGACGAGATGTTGAGTTTACGCTGCGACGTGTTTTCTTCTTGATGCGCCGCGATGTGTGTCATGGAACTCACGTCTTGTTGACTTGTCCGATCCCTTTTGACTCCTTTGTCTCCTACAATATAAAATAACAATTTGCATTATCAATTGTCCTTAGAAAATGTAAACTCACAATAAGGGACTAATTTAAGCACAAAATCAAGCATTAAGAATCAAAAAGTATATTAAAAGCTATGAAAGTGTAGCCAATTTATATGATAAACTTGGGCTCAATCACTAATGAACCCCTTCTCGAGCAACTCCTGCAACTGAACCTTCAATTCCTTCAGTTCCACAGGTGCCATCCTATATAGAGGAATGGATACAGGAGCAGCACCTGGAACTAAGTCAATTGTGAACTCGGTTTCCCGATCTGGAGGCAAACTAGGTAGTTCAGCGAGAAACACATCCAAGAATTCCTTAACTAGAGGAATATCCTGTACACTCTGTTCGACTCAAGTATCAATCACGTAGGCCAGATAGGCCTCATATCCACTATACATTAACTTCAAAGGACTAATAAATGAAATCAGTCTAGTTGGCAATGCTTGACTAATGCCTCTAAATACTACTCTCGGTTGATTAGGAGACTCTAAAATCACTTCCTTCGTATAGCAGTTCATGATGGCCCTATGAGCAGCGAGCTAATCCATGCCTAAGATAACATCTATCTCCTTCAACTGTAAAACAATCAAATCTGTTGCCAACTCTGCCTTGTCAATTCAAATCAGACATTTCTTACAAACCTCCCCAATCACGATAGTAGTACTAATTGGTGTACTCACAGTTAATCCACATCTCAGGAACTCTCTATCACAATGCAATTCAGATGCCATGTGCGGTGTCATAAATGAATGCGTAGATCCGAGATCTAGCAATGCATAAACCTCAAAAGTAAATAATGATAACACACCTGTGATGACATCTGGAGAATCCTGAGCCTCCTATCTCGTCATAGCATAAACTCTAGCTTGAGATTGCGGTTGATTGCTTCGCACCTTAGTCCTCCCAGTAACACTTCTAGAACTAGTCCTGCCTCTGCCACGACCTCTCTGTCCAGTTCCACTAGCTTGGCTTTGCTGAATACTAGGTTCTGTTATTCTACTCCTTCCACCAGACTGTGCTTCAGACATTAATGTATAATCTCCGATCTGATGATCATGTGAGCCACACCGAAGGCAGGCTCCTGTCAATCTCCAACATACACCACTTTGCCAATTCCCATATTATTGACAAGCTGGCAATTGACCCAATGTTGCACCCCTGTTATTCCTAGTCTGAGTTAAACCACCCCTCTGTCTGAATCTTGACTGTCTAGATCCAGCTGGTGGTCTAAAAGCTCAGGTTTGACATTTGTTGAACCTTTTGTTAGAACCATCGTGAGACTCGCTGGGCCTCTTCTGACCAGTCTTTGATCTCTGCTCAGACTGACCATCTCTCAACAATTGCTCCATTCGGATCAAGGCTACTCTGAGCTCAGTGAAACTGCTCATGTTAGGAAGAGCTAGCCTTGTCCAAATCTCCATGTTTAGGCCTTCTTCAAATCTCCTGCTTTTTTCTACTTCAGTAGGAATTAAGACAGAAGCATACCTCATCAACTCATTAAATCTGAACTCATAATCTATGACAGACATTTCACCCTATTTTAGATCCATGAACTCCTTCATCTTCCTATCCATGTATACCTGGGGCATATAATTTTCTCTAAAAGCTCTCAGAAAGACTCCCCAAGTCAAAGTGCAAGGCTTGGTGGCACTGCCAGGAACAGTCTTCTACCATTGATAAGTCGGGCCTTGTAGCAAAGAAATGGCATAGTCAAACCTCTCGTCTGACTCACAGTCCATCTAATCAAATACTAGTTCTAGCCACTCTAACCATCCCTCTACTTCAGCAGGATCTGTACTGCCATAGAAATCTACATCTCGTTGCTTTTGTAGTTTGTCGTACCTCCTTTCCCTTCTCTTAAGAATTCTTGGAGGCACTCGCTCAGGTCAAGATACCGACGACTCCTTACTAGCTCCTTCCAATCTCAGGTCAGCTGAGTGTTCCATTTGTTGACCTACGTCGGACAACCTATAACACACAATAACTATAATTACCATTCGACATTTTCATAACATTTCACGCTTAATATCACCACATATCCTTATGGATGCCAAACCATGCTCTGATACCAGAAATGTAACACTCCATTCCTAACTGACATATGAACATGTGTCTATCGGATTCACGTGTACATGCCTGCTAGAAATGACATGTTAACTATCTTACCTTCACTATACATAACATGGCATCATACACTAAACCATCAATCACACATTTTCTAAACTCAAAATGTTATCACACTAGTCAAAATCCATAATTTACATCGTTTCATACAACACAATACCATCCAAGGATTACAACATTATCCTACGAGCTTAAACAACTCAGTACACACCAAATACAATAAACATGAAAAAAAGAGCTAAGTCCTCAATCTCAGCTGACTGACCTCTGAGGCAAATCTGACTGTAACAGTTGCACAAAATATGCTTCTACGGAGTCTTAGAAGCTAGGTCATCTCACCCTCGAACCTGAAAAGCAACAGTGAAATTTTGATGAGATTTGCAAACTCAGTAGAGTAACCATCCTCGATGGTTCACTCATGTCATAAAACGAGATCAATTATAGTATGTAAATCATACAGCTCGACTCCACTTAACAAGTATGAAACACTATCATAGATAAATCATTTCTCAAATTCACAGTTCAATCATATAACAAAATTCACACAACTTTGCAAATCATTCAATGAATTCATATTATATGCGGATGCGACATATATGCTTTTTATTTTGTTGTGACTGTGTGCTTTTACAGTATCACAAATTATCAGGCTCAGTCGGTCAGTCAGTGACTCATTGATCACAACGAGCCATAGGCTCGAACCACATAAGCGGGAGCTTACAGCTGATATCAGTGACAGTATCAGTAGCCACATCAGTCACAACTCCTTTATATTATATGCATTGGAATGAAGTGCATGCCACAATTCAGCCAACAATTCAATCACTTTCATTTGCATATAATATAATAGTATACTAGTCACAATATCGGTTATGGTAATAGTCACAGTAGCAGTGGTCATCGGACTAGGTCCAGTATTCAACCTTTCAGTTGAGAATCAGAAAATCATTTAGGCAAACACATTCACATTCAAGTAGCACTTCCAACATCATTCTCATTCATCAAAACGCCTCGGAAAAATATTGTCCGGAATCCAGTACACAATCAACACAATTAAGTGGAATTCAATAAGATCGCAATACAGGTCAATGATGTACAAAACAATATGGTGAGACCATCCTAGGTTACTTATAGTATGCTCCAAACTGCTATTACCTAGATCTCCCAGCAATGTCTGGATGTGGTCGTTCAATGTGCTCCTCTATACATACAATACATACACATACCACAATATTGCACAATTTTGTATTCATTAATGCACATTCATGTAAACTATGTACAATGCATGTTTAATGACAATTCCAGGTATCTTATTGTAATTCTCATCATTAAATCAATTAGATATCAAAGCCCTCATTAATATCATTCGGTACTTATAATTTGAACCAAAATAAAAACAATGTGACGTCAATTTCATAACCTAGTTGACCACTTCATATTTTCTACCCACGTGATTTCGGGTCAACTTTGCATAATTAATCTGATAGGGTCAATGAAAAAATTAAGCAAAACTCCCTTTTGGAAAGTTGTTCTCCAATGTCTTAAATTTCTAATGACTCTATGATCATCCAATTTGCTTCAGTATTTTATGAGTTATGCACAAAATACCACAGATTGTATACAATTGAACTTTTAGCTAGTACATGATCATACCCTCTAATTGCAAAACTCATATATTTCAGCTTAGATATCCAAAAATTCCAAACTTTATACCAATTTAAAGATAAGAGAATAAGTGACAACTTATGTGAAGACAACTCAGCCTAATTCAGCCCACATCAATACAGTTTATTCAATAACCACAGGATCATGAAAATTTCCAGTTCATAACATTCCAGCAGACTTCCATACTTTCATCTTATCAATCACTTTCAAATCAATTCAGATAACTCTAAATTTGTATGAAGAGAAAGAAAAATGTCTTAGGAATCTATTGGTCTAAGTTTGAAGTCATTTGGAGTTTGGATGAAAAGGTTAGAGGCAAAAGACTCAAGGTTGTTCAATGAAATACTCTGTTCATAAACTTATACAAGAACCTACCACCTTTTACTGTAGAATCACGTTTTTACACGTAATTCTTCACATTTTTCAGCAACTCTCCTCCATCTTCTTCCTCTCTTCTACTTAATTTCTCATCACAAATTTATACCCTTACATTTATCCCTCTTATTCACTTCCATATCAACTCAACTTAGTCCCAAAACAATTCAAATTCAAGTTTATATCCAAAACACCAAAACCAATCATACACTATTTTACCATCTTCAACTCTCTCTCTACCATCTTCAACTCTCTCTTTATTGTAATTTTTTCCAAACATTAATTTCCATACAATTAATTCCAATGATCACTTAAAACCATTCTAATCCAATAGTCACACTTAACATCTAACTTCAATTGTACTAATATACAACAGACACAAATGCATGCATGTACAGTTTTAGTTTTCTCAAAACCAAAACAGTGTTTATACATATACTCATCAACTTTCTAACCTTCCTTAACTCACAGATGTTAGCATCATTTTCCATTTTTTCTGACTTATTCATTATTAGAAAAAACTTATTTCCATATAAACTTTACATTAACATCATAGTTCCCCAAACACCGCATCTCTCAAGCTTGTTCCCTTAAATCCAAACTTTAAAAAAAAAAACCACCACTGGTAACACTTCATACATGAATAGTACATCACCGTAACCACCATTCTAAAACCCATGCATGCATGTATAGTTCTACACCATAAAATATCATCAGGTTACTTACTTGTTTTAGCTTTTATTTCCAGTAATGAAAATAAATCCAAGGTACAGAGAACATAATAGTGAGAACATAACAGTTTGTTACTCGGTGAAGAAGAAGAATAGTGAAGAACATAAGTTACAGAGACAAATTCCTAACACAAAACATCAGACTACATATATATCATTCATGTCATTCACGTGTCTTCACACTTTCAAGCCATTTGTCACAACTAATTTACCATTTGTGATCTTCCCATTAATGCCATGTGTCGCTATATAATTGGTCTAAAATATCCCAAATTTTTTGAAAATTTCTAAAATTTTGAAATAATAATATGACTTTCCAAATAAATTTTCAGCTCAAAAATAATTCACCAAAAATTTCAAAATATCCAAAATATGCCCAAATTGTCAAATCATAATTAATACACTCCAATTTAATCCACAATTTCCACTTATAAATCAAATTTACCCGAAAATGCCAATGAATGCATGTATAATCATATAAATGTGCAAAATAAATGTATATGTCACAGTTAACTTATGCATGACGTGCTTTTTCCTAATTCCACAAATTTCTCATAGTTTACTATTCTAGCCTTAACATGGGTAACGGGATGTTACACACATACTGTACACTTTCAAAAATTTATGTTTTTGACCCTCTAAATGGCAAAATCTCTCTTCGGAGTCTTCATAAAAGTCTTCATAAAAGCTGATATCTCTAGCAAGAGTTCTGCCAATTGTCCCAAAGCATGTACAATATGATTGAGGACATAAACATGTTTGATTCTTTTGGCCATAACTTCATCATTCGACCTCTAAATGAAGCGATTCTTAAACCAATAGATTCCTAATATTTTTCCATATGTCCATAAAAATTGGTGGCCTTTTCAGTTGATTTGAAAAAGATTGATGGAAAGAAAGTGAGGGAATCAGCTGGAAGAGCATGAATTGGTTATTTTACTGAACATACTTTAGCTTTTTAATCATATCTTGATCTATAGAGCTCCGAATGAGATGGTTGTTATTTTCAAATAAACTTGAGGACATAAACACAAGAATGGATTGTTGTATATCCATTGATCGGGTAGGAAATTTTGGGATGTTATGAGAATAAAGATGAACTGATGATGGCTAATGAAGGTTCATTGAAATAACCCTACAGGGTAATACGCTCATGGTTTATGACTCCAAACGTTGGGCTCCAAAAACAGGATCCTACACACACACACACACACACATACACACACACACACACACACACACACACATGTGTGTGTGTGTGTGTGTGTGTGTGTGTGCGCGCGCGCGCGTGTGTGTGTGTGTGTTTGCAACTTATAAAAGAAGACTCTCATCTTCCATGTTGTGCCCAAACACAGACACAGACACACAGATATATATATATGCCCACACACACACAGATATATATATAAATGCTGAGGTGATCCAGTCACACTGAGGTCGGTTCTACTGGGTTTCGGGTGTGGAAAAATACCAAAGACCTATTTCAGCAATATCGATGTCGCGATCTCATTGGGACATATCCTAATCTCATCGGGATCCATTTGGCTCTGTTGCCCTCCATATAATGAATCTCTATCCAAAACCATTTTATGAATCCTCTAAGTCACTCTTATGCATGTGACCAATTAGGTTCCCAGTTATGTTGGCCACTTAGATTAACACTTAATGCAAGCAAGTAATGAGTGGCGTCTAGCAACACATCATGACCCTCAATTAACCGATGCTCATCACGAACCATCTCACGAACCCTCCCATAGACAATTGATGTGCAATTCATCCTTTCACCATGTTATACCCCACTTGGTTTTGAGTATGGGCAAAGTGTCAACTCTTATTAGACTGATTACATCAAATCTAGTCCAAGAGATATCAGTTCTTGTCATGGGACTCATTACTTCATATGTCAATAAAGACATTCTTCATGACACATGTACTCCTGCCAGAGATTTCCAAGTAATGACCCAAACAAGAGGTTGTGGGTATTATCTTCTGCTATCACAGAATTGGCGAATCCTCTATTGGCTACTCAATTACCTTCAAATACTTCAAGCTGTACCCAATCACCACCCTATGAGCGACCTCTGCAAGGCAACAAGTGTTGGACCCCGAGCCTTATTAAATGAAAAATTGTTGGCTATTATTCATGTGTAGAGAAAAGGAAAATTCTTGAATTTGAAATGAAGTACAAAA